>PVKY010002132.1:0-27290 GCA_004027775.1 Bradypus variegatus | reverse complement strand
ATCTCAATAAAATTGTAAAAAAAAAAAAGGCTCCAAAGCACCATCTGGCCTCAGGCGCATCAAGATGGACACAGCTGTCTTGTCTGAATTGAATCACCTTCCTTGGTGCTACCCCAGCAGCCCAGACTGAAAGGGAACTTGGTTAGTAGCAGAAATTAGAGAAAATGAGTGACTCGCATAGTAAAAGAGATTGAGAAGATGTCAGAGGGTGGAGCTTATAGTTGAGTTCTGACAGCTCTGTTAACTTTCTCAGCCTAAAACCCATAACTTTAAAAGCCAGAACCACTTATATTTCTCTTTTTAGCAGCTTATCTCTGAATTTACTGTCTTAAACTCATTGATTTCCCAAGGGAGGGCAAGCAGGGGAGGGTATGACAGAGGCAGAGCCGTGGCCCCTAGTCCTGGTCACTGTCCACAGAAGGCCATGGTCTTGGCCCACCCGAGCCTCCCACCAATAATCCTGTCTCCACCCTGTCGCAGGACGCTCCTTATCTGGACCTGGCCCCCTACATGCCTGACTACTACAAACCTCAGTACCTGCTGGACTTTGAAGACCGCCTTCCTAGCTCAGTCCACGGCTCGGACAGCCTGTCCCTCAACTCCTTCAACTCCGTCACATCCACCAACTTGGAATGGGATGACAGCGCAATTGCCCCATCCAGTGAGGGTGAGTGGCCCCGATCAGGGGCACAAAGGAGCCTCTGCTAAAGCCTGGCTGGGCGATGCCTTGTCTTAGCTTGTTTTGGTCCAGTGGTTGAAATGTAAAATTAAACAGGGCCAGCCGTCTCCCAGGTCTTCATTTCCTGAGTCCGCTTGTTTTTTGAGTGAGGAGGGATTAGGAGAACCACCTGGAAACTCTTGCCTGACATTGCAGGGGTGAGTGTTGCCCATTTTGGGGAGATTGTCCTTTAGATTCTAAGCAAAAAGAAACTGAAAAAGCTCTAGAAGGAGAAGAGAGAGGCAGGCAGGTCAAAAAGTTCAGGGGAAACTTGCCACAGTTTCTCATCTCCCCTCCTGATTTCTCGTAGTCCCACCTACACTTGCCAGTGTGCTGGAGGTGACTGCATCCATTGCATCAGAGACCTGGGAAAGAATGTCATCGTGTCTAGTGCTCATTTTGTTGTCTTGATCAAACAACTTACTGGAAGAACAGCCTGGTTACCTTTGGCCTCCATGTTCAGTTACAAAATTGGCTATTTCCTCACCTTCACCCATGTGCAAAGCCAGATCTCTTCACTTCACCTCACCTCACCTTCAGAGAAGGGATCCAAACACAAATTCAGGCCCTAGGGCTCCCTAGAATTGCCTCAGCATTGAAAACTTGACCTTCTCTTTCTTTATTTTTGCTTGTGCCACGAGTCATATGTCCCAGGGGGAAGGGTCACTTTCAGACTTGCAGTTAGCAGGACTTGTCATTGTTTGTTGTACAAGCTGAAAATGGCAGCTCAGTCTCCTTGGGTTGGGCTCATGGACCTGAGAATTCAGAAGGAGGGACCTGGAAGAAAGAGCCAGACTGTCCATGGGTGGAGTGTTCCCTTGAGCCCACCTCATCTTAGCAGCTTAAAGGGTCTGCAACTCAGACTGCTGGAGCAGGACCTCATTACCTGCTGGGGTGTGGAGGGAAGGAAGGCAAGGGATAGAAAATGAAGTTAGGTACGAGGGCCCCAGGTTTTCTGCCAGAACCAGGTCCTGGGTTGGAAAGGAGCCAACCCCAGAGGCCTTTCTAGCTGCTCAGAGGCTGCTGGGTTAGTGTCTGAGCCAGGAAGCAACTGGGGCCCTAGTAAGCTCTCCCAAGGGTGTGAGATAAAATGTGGAAAGTTTGATTTTTCTTCCTCTCTCGTTTTCTCCCGATGTTTGCCAACCTGTTGCCCCTACCCTCCCTGTCCTTTCACTGCCTGTGTTTCTAATCTTCAGTTTTGTCCCTCATTTTTATAGATTATGATTTTGGAGATGTGTTTCCAGCAGTGCCGTCTGTACCCAGCACAGACTGGGAAGGTGGGACAGAGTCCGCTGTTACCCTCTTTTCCTGTTTTGCAACGTTTCCGTGCCAAGCTTGCTGCATGTCTCAAAATCAACTCCTTATTATTGATAATAATGTCACTGATCATAATAAAGCTAAATTTGGTGTTCTAACAGATGGAATTCTGCAATAGGAGACCTTGACCTAGGCAAACCCCCCCTCCCTGCCCAGGCCTCTTGCCGTGATGCTGTGGATAGCGGAGTCACTAAGTGACTGCATGTCAAGGACATGCGGGTAGAGCCCCTCGCCTGCCTCTGTGCCCGGGGACTGCTCACCTGGGGTGCAACTGGCCAGTGCCCCAAGGCCTGACCCAATGGGTGGATACTTGTTCTGGAAAACAATGCCTTTAAAAATGCAAATTATGAGCTCTTTAGGTCAGAGGAGCTCCTGTGTTAGAAGCATCAAAGAGGGCTTGGTTCTTCCAGTCCATGCTTGATGGTTTTTGAAAGAGGCTGTGGCCCAATAAGGGAAACGGTCTAGGCACAGATGAAACTTCCTGCAGGGAAATTCTTTCTGAGGTTTTAGGGCAGATTAAAATTTGTCAACCCTTCCATCCTGTCCCCTGGACGGCAGCTGTGCTTGGGTGTTCTTTTGCCTGTCAGCCCACTGTTTTCCAGGTTCCCATGAGTGCTTAAAGCAAGGGGCGGTTTCTGAGAAGGATAACATTTCCTCCTTAAACCAGATCTCCCTTACTTAAGAGCCTTCTGCCCTGTGGGCCCCTTCAGGCCCAGGGCCAGCCTTAAGAAGGGAGAGATGTCCACCGCCTCAGCCTGCATAAGGTGAGGACTGGCAGCTCTCCCTGCTGTGATCCCTGAGCAAGGGATGATAGATGATCTTTCCCCAAGTAATGCGAGTATGAAATAGCTTAACTTTGAGGGAAATAAGATATGGCATGGGGAGCAATAAAGTATATCATCCAGTCAAAACAGTAGCCTTGAAGAATCCCATGTTTTAGTGCAGATTGGCTTGTCATCCAGAATTCCATCGTGACGTCACTGGCCCGCTCAGCCTCTCGTGCAGCACACACGCTGGGCGTAGATTTTTTTTCTCCTCTGATTCTAACAACTAACTTGCTCCACTCCTGACCGAGCTACTGTCTGCCTGTTGCAGTCACCTGACAAGCAGGGCCTGACCTTCCTCTGCAGCCCTTCAGAGCTCCCCAGGGCCTGAGAACTAACAGCGCACATTGCACTGCTTGCTGGAGGCTGGGCTGGCCCTGGGGCAGGGTGAGCTTTAGTCTCCTGCTTTCCTGAATTCCTTGAGTACGGAAGAATTCCTGAGCAAGCTCACCAGAGAGGCTCTGTCATCTCCTTGGACCTGGAGGAAAGCAGGGCTCCAGGCAGTTCTAGACTCTGGTCTCTGGGGTAGGATTTGGGGCATCCTGTCCATGGTCCCCAGCTTATTTTCGAAACTGGTGGGTACCCTAGCCTTGACACCTGCAATGCAGTGGTCTCATCGTTCACCTCCCGGGTGCAGATGCTGGGAGAACCACAAGCTGATGCAAGAACGTGGGAGCTTTGTGGGAGCCCTTTTTGGGACCCAAGGACATAGTTTTCTGTATCTGAGAACTAAAGCTCCAGGGCCCCAGGAAACCTGAAGAGTCTCATAAATTGCTGATATTTTTCTGGCAGAGTTGGCGATTGTTTTTAGTCCCCTCCTTTGTCTTTATATTAAAAGACAGTGTATGTTTAAAAAGAAGGATAATGTGCTGTGTCAGCAGGCAGCTGCCCAGTGGCTGCCAAGACCCACTAAGGGTTGACAGCAGGTTTGCCACATCTCTTCTGGGCAGGTGGTGGCCAGCAGGACATGTAAGCTGGCAGAGGGAGTGTGATGGCTTTATCCTTTGACATTAACTCTCGCCCAGGCCATGCCACCAGCCGGGCCTTGGCTCTCATTGGGCATCTCCCCATCTCCCGCTGGGTGAATGCCCTTTGTGTTCTTCCCACTGGACCTCCCTCCTCTCCCTGCCCTGCTCCGGTGGCCCGAGAGGAATGGTTGGGGCAGGGGAGGGTGGTGGTATTTATTTAAGCAGCTCCTCTCGGGCTGGGTAGCTCTACCCTGCATCATCTCCCTGCCTTCTCCTGAGGATGGAGCTGTGGGTGGGGGCCCAGAAAGGGCAGCAGACAAGCTGAGGTTTGAAGGAAACTGAGTTCTCAGCACCCTAGAGGGTCACCCGGGTCCTGTCCCCTGGGAGTGTGCTGATGGGAAGTCTGGAGAGAAGGAGCCTGTGGGTCAGTCCCCCCAAAGGGCCCATGTGGCCTCTGTTAGGGGCAGCCCCTTGGTGCCCCTTCTTCTCCCCTTTGCATCTCATCCTTGCCACCCCTGTTGTGTCATCTCATTCTCTGGGTCCTTCTTGCCCCTCCACCATGCTCCTCACTCCTTTGGCTCCCAGCCTCTCCTCTCAGCATCTGTTCCCCACTGCACCCCTCATTTTCTCGAACCTGTTTGCTTCCTTCTGTTCTTTCTTCCTCCTTGTTCCTTTTTACCTGCATCTGCATGGGCCTTCGGAAGAGTCTCTGGGCATCTCTCCACCCTGCTAACGGCATGAGGGGCTAAAGGGGCTGCTGGGTACCCCCCTAACATCCTCTGACTGGAGGGCTCAGAGGTGTGTGGCCCATCTCTTGTGGCCCCCACTACCCTTGTAGGCGTCAAGGTCACTTCCCTAAGGGACTCGAGCCTAGAGGCTGCTTAGCCTGGGGCTCTTAACACAGGCATCCAGGCTGCTGTGAGCCCCCCGGGGCTCCCGCAGTGCTGACGACAGCAGTTCCTCCAGATCGCTCATAAAGCACAGTCCCCATTGCCCGTCAGGAGGGGCTTCCACTCTTGAAATAGGGCTACCCTGATCACGTTTCTTTGGGAGGAACTCACCTGTTTCCTTCCTGGGATAAGGCATATGTGGGGGCCTGGGGTCTCCAGATGGCTTCTGATGGGTGTCTCCTGTTTTCTTGTTCTCCCAGACGGGGATCTCACAGACACAGTCAGCGGCCCCCACTCTACTGCCTCGGACCCGGCCAGCAGCAAGGCCTCCACGAAGAGTCCCACGCAGCGCCAGAACCCTTTCAATGAGGACCCGGCAGAGACTGTGTCCTCCTCCGATACCACCCCTGTGCATACCGCCTCTCAGGACAAGGGGGAGCCCTATGCCGTGGACCTGTCAGAGGCCTGTCCAGAGCTCGAGGTCATCAGGTCAGCGGGGGGTGGTGGTGCAGGGAGAGTGGCGACCTGTGCTGAGCTTCATCTTTGAGTCAGGACAGACGGGGACTCCCTAGAAGACAGTTGGGCGTATTCCTGGAGTCTAAGAAGTAAACCCACCCCACTTCTGGTAGTTCACAGAGCAAGAGGAAAGAGAGGCCCAAGCCCTGGAGATGGGTGGCACCAGCCATGACCATGGCTGGCTTCTGGGGCTGTGCCCAGGCTGCCGGGGGCCTTCATCCCTCCAGTAACAGAAGGCACCCTCCAGGCTGGACCTCTTTCCAAGGGGGCTCTTAGAAGTGAAGGCACATTTTCTGTGATTTGTACAAATTCTCATTCAGCCTGCATCACTGAAAGAAAAGTAGCTTCATCCTGTCATCAGGGACATACAAGGAAAGGAGGAGGTGGATGACAAGGAGGCAGACTGCCGGCCCAGAGCCTTCCCGGCTCCCTGACCTCCCCTGGCTCCTGCTCTTGATGCCCTTAGCCCTGAATACACCGGGTGTGCTCAGTCTGACCTCCAGTGCGAGGGGGCGGCATCACTCCCCAGGGCAGGGAACCTTAATGGCCCAGAACTGTGATGGCTGAGCCAGGCCCCTTCCTGCCAACTTGGAACCAAAAAATGGCAGCCAGGTGTTTGAGCCCAGAAAATTTTGAGTACATTTCTGGGCAATTTATCCATGATGATAACTAATGGGGAATGAGGTCAGCTCAGGGTCCACTGCCAGCATCCTAAGGGGAGGGCCGAGTGGAGGGGGCCAGGGGCCTGCCCGGCCGTGGCATGCCGTCTGTTTCCTGGAGGTGGGGGTGGGGGTGAAGCACAGCTGGCTCAGTTCCCAGCAGTGGGAATTCATAGGATCTGCTCTGGGGTTCTGGCTGCTGCCATCTGTGGCTCCCGAGAGCTGGCTTCCAGCCCCTGCCCCTGCCTGCCTCGGCCAGCAGTGAGGGATTCCCTCCTCCCAAGCCACTGTTGCCCAGTGGCCCAGGCCTCCGAGGTCACGTGCCCAGGACCATCTCTCTCACCCCAGTCTCTGATTTCCTTCAGTGCCTTGGTGCTCAGACACATGTTAAATCTCTGTCCATCACTTCTGTCCAGGGTCACCAAGAAGAAGAAAATTGGCAAGAAGAAGAAGACCAGATCAGACGAGGAAGCAAGTCCACTTCACCCAGCCTCTAGCCAGCAGAAGTGTGCCAGGCACAGGGATGGTGACAGCCTTGGCGATGGCCCAGGCTTTGGGCAGCACCCACCAGATGCGGCCCTGGCTCCCGCCCAGGAGGAGGGCGCGGGGCCCAGCAGCACAGCCGAGAGCAGCGAGCGCACAGAGCTGGGCCAGGTGGGCCTGCTCATCCCCGCAATGAAGGACACCTCCATGGAGCGCTTGGGGCAGCCACTAAGTAAGGTCATTGACCAGCTCAATGGGCAGCTGGACCCCAGAACATGGCATACCCTTGTTGAGCCCCCAGACCAGTCCTTTCGGACCGGATCTCCCAGGGATGCCCCAGAGAGGCCACCAGGTTGCGACTTTAGTGAGGGGCTTTCAGCCCCAATGGACTTCTACCGCTTTACCATCGAGAGTCCAAGCACTGCTCCACCAAGTGGTGGCAACCATGACCCTTCAGGGCCTGGCCAACCGCTGCATGTTCCTGGTGGCCCTGCGGCTGCTGGCCAAAAAGAGGAGGGAGGAGGGGAAGCAGAGGGACAGGCACCTGGGCCCATAGGGGACACCCAGGAGGAGGCTCAGGAGCCGAAGCCCCAGGAACTGGAGCCCCAGGAACAGCTGCCTGTGCCCGAGCCGGAGCAGGGGACCCAAGAGGCTCTTGGCCGGCTCAAGCAAGACCAGCCCAGCCCGTGCCCGAGCAGCGCTGAGGACTCTGGGGTGGATGAGGGGCAAGGGAGCCCTTCTGAGATGATTCACGCATCAGAGTTCAGGTGAGCAAAGCTGTCTGCAACTGGTGGGAGAAAGCCTCCCAGTCTTTGGAGCAGGGGACATTGGGCCTCTGACCCCCAAACAAATTAAGGAAAACTGGAGACCTCGCCTGGGTTGAAGGAAGAAAGGGGTGTGATCCCTCCCTAATGGGAGCCAGAGCCACTCCAGCCTTGCTGCCTCCATGCACACACATGTGTGTGTGTGTGTGTGTGTGTGTGTGTGTGTGTGTGTGTGTCGCCTCTCCCATGCCCTGCCCTGGCCTGACACCCCATCCTCCCCACCCTTGTCCCTCTCAGAGTAGACAACAATCACCTACTCCTGCTGATGATCCATGTGTTTCGAGAAAATGAAGAGCAGCTGTTCAAAGTAAGTCCCAGGGACACACGAATAAGGAAGAGGAAACAGTGAGGGTGAGGCACGCTGGGCCCGAACCCAGAGGGAGGCGCCTAGGGTGGCCACGGCCCCTAAGGCCTGTCCTTGCCCCTCAGATGATCCGGATGAGCACGGGGCACATGGAGGGCAACTTGCAGCTGCTGTACGTGCTGCTCACGGACTGCTACGTCTACCTGCTCCGGAAAGGTACCCGCTGCCCAGGCGATGCTTGGCAGCTGCTGAGAACAGGCTGAGGAGGGGGCGACGGCCACCCTTGCCCAGTCACCCCACACTGCTGAGCATGGCAACCAACAGGCACTCCAAGAAAGCATTGCTAGCCCCAGCAGCCCCAAGGCTCACCCTGGGGGCCTTCCCTCCACCAGCACCCCGTGTTAATCCCCTACTCCGCCATTTCAGCTTGCAGGCCAGGCGGGGGACCTCAGTTAGAAAGGGGAGCCAGGTCTTAGAAAATGGGGGAAGGAGGCCATTTGAGGGGTAATAGGCACTGGGGTCTCCTCTCTCAGGGGCCACAGAGAAGCCATACCTGGTGGAAGAGGCTGTTTCTTACAATGAACTTGACTACGTGTCGGTGAGTCCAGGCCCCGCAGTTGGTGTGTCTGCTCTAGGGCAGAGCTCCTCGGCCACCACCCTTAGAGCCGCAGAACCAGGCGTGTCCCTGACTTTGTCCCTGGGTGTGGCTGCCAGTTTAGCTCCCAGAGAAGCCTCTGTACCTGAAGCAGGGTGCGAGAACCAAGCTTGAGGACACCTCTTCTCCACAGTATTTCTGACCCTCCTTCCCTAACCCCGGGCCTTTGAGAATTTACTTCCTGGAGACCCCAGAGTTTGCGTCCTCCCTCCCCAGCCTGCCTTCAGTCTGGCCGTGGCTGCCTCATCTGCCAGGCCATGGCCAAAGCCACATGTGCATGAGGGTGTGTTTCCTGGCAGGTCGGCCTTGACCAGCAGACCGTGAAGCTGGTGTGCGCCAACCGCAGGAAGCAGTTTCTGCTGGACACGGCTGACGTGGCCCTGGCTGAGTGAGTGACACTCCGGGCCCCCCCAGCAGGACTGGGGAACCAGTGGCTGTCACTGGTGTGCCATATCCTGGACACTACCCTTGGGAGTGAGGGTGGGAAGTGGGTACAGAGAAGGAGGGCACAGATTTCCTCTGGAGCCAGCGTCTAGTCAGAAAGGCAGGAAAGTAAATCACAACGGCCTGTGTGACCTCTAGAGAAGAAAGGGGCCTAGCCTGAGCTCTCCAGAGGGCGGAAGGCACGAAGCCATGACTTAAACGTGAACATGACTTGCAGTAAGATTGTGGCGTCCTGCTGACCATCCCCTTGTCCAGTCTTCCCTTGGTGGGAGTAGTTAGCCCTTTTCCAGGTCATCCCGTGATGCCGTGGACTTGCCCCTGCAGTATTGCCCACCCACTGGGTCTTGTCCGTAGGAGGCAGAGGGCTCCCCAGGCCTCCAGTAACAAATGCACTCCCTGTGCAGGTTCTTCTTGGTTTCTTTGAAGTCGGCCATGATCAAAGGCTGTCGGGAACCGCCCTACCCCAGCATCCTGACTGATGCCACCATGGAGAAGCTGGCATTGGCCAAATTTGTGGCCCAGGAATCTAAGTGTGAGGTGGGACCCCACGGAGAGTGTGATATCCCTGTGATAGAGGTTCTCTGCTCCAGCCCTGGTACAAGAGGGAAAGGATACAAACAGGTCTTTAGCAGTTCTCAGCCCCCACCTGGGAGGGGCTCTCCCTTACCCCCTGTGCACATGCGCACACACACACAGGCACACACACACCCTGGCTGGCCCTTCTGCTTGGGGTGTGTCCTGAGGTTAAAACCGTCCCTGTGCTCTCAGAGGTCCACCTGGTCCTCAGCCTCCTGTGGGCCCGACCTCACCCGCTCCGCCTGCTGCCCCCTCTGCAGGCATCCACTGTTGCTGTGCACTTCTATGGCCTTGTGCACTGGGAGGACCCCATGGACGAGTCCCTGGGCCCTGTCCCCTGCCACTGCTCCCTCCCTGAGAGCACCGTCACCAAAGAAGGCATGCTGCATTACAAGGCGGGCACCTCCTACCTGGGCAAGGAGCACTGGAAGACCTGCTTTGTGGTGCTCAGGTGGGAACCCAGCAGCCCTGGGCCTGGAGTTTGATGGGCTGCCAGGTCCCCAGCAGGGATTATTCCGCTCAGGTTCCCCTTCCACAGAGGCTCTGGCATAGACTCATCCCAAGATTTGAGAGATTTTCTATAAAGCCAGCCGTCTGTGGTCCTGGGGTCCTCGGGTGAAGACCTGGGCTGGGTCCTGCAGATGGACCGTAAGCTGTCCCCCAAGGCTCAAGGGGGACAGCGTTTCCCTGCTGTCCCTCTCCAATGTTTTCTTCATGCTCCCTTCCATAGGAAATGGGCCCCTGGCCTCCTTGGCCTCTGGGGTTCATGGCCACAGCCTGAGGGGGGCTCCCTAGGGTCCAGGCCCTGCCTGGTCCCTAACCCCTTGGACAGGCCTCAGCCCTGCCGTGCTGTGTCCCTGCAGCAATGGGATCCTCTACCAGTATCCTGACCGCACCGACGTCATCCCTCTGCTCTCCGTGAACATGGGGTGAGTGTCCCAGGAGAAGGGGGGTGTGGCAGGTGCAGGGGCTGGCGCTGCTGCCTGAAGGCCAAGTGTGCTGAGCCTGGGGCCAAGCCCCTCTTTTCTCTGTTTTGAGGTCAGCCTCTGCCCAGGGGCCCTGAGTTTTTCCCAGCTCTGAGTGCTGTGAAAACCCCCAGGAAGGAGGGGGGGCCATGGGGGGTCTCTCACCTGGAAAGGGTCCCGACTGACAGGGGAGGCAGGTCCTTCCCCAGGAGGCTCCTAACCTGGAGGGGGAGCCGGGACCACACAGACTTGGGAAAGCCCCAGGCCCCTGGAAGACATGAATGGGTGTGAGCCAGTTCCTAGCAGGCAGAGCTGAGAGCTGGGTCTCAGCCCCTCACAGGCCATGATTAGGTATCTAGAAGCATCTTGGTAATCTTGAAATAAAAAGTGTGCAGAAAGCAGCGGGTCTGCCGAGCGGCTTCAGACCTTCCCTGAGAGCCCGGGGGGTGTGGACAGCCTCCTGGTTCCTGCAGCTCTCGGGGCTGTGGGGCAGACCCTGGCATCCACCTGCCTCGAGTCCCCCCGGGGGCTCTCACCACACCCCTCACCCCCACCTCCCATTTCACCCCTCCTCCTCTGGCCCAGGGGGGAGCAGTGCGGTGGCTGCAGGAGGGCCAATACCACGGATCGGCCTCACGCCTTCCAGGTCATCCTCACCGACCGGCCCTGCCTGGAGCTGAGTGCCGACAGCGAGGCTGAGATGGCCGATTGGATGCAGCACCTCTGCCAGGCTGTGTCCAAAGGGGTGAGACCCCTGCCTCTACTTTCCCCCAGCTGCCCAGCCCATCCAGGACCCCTGGGGTCCCTTCCCCAAACCCACACCAGCCATGGAGCAATGTGTGAGGGCCCAGACAGGCGGCCTGTGAGGGCAGCCCAGGCACTGACAACCCTGCAGCTCAGGGCCACCTGCGGCCAGGACCACTCTCCCTGTCACCCCTGCCCCCTACCCATAATTCTGAGGTGGGCAGAACCTGCCTGGCCTCTAAGGGAGAAGGTGGCTGGCTGGGTCCCTGGAGGGATGCCGGAGAGACTTGCTTCTCCCCTCACCCCTGCCTACACCCTCCCAGGTCATCCCCCAGGGGCTAGCTCCCAGCCCCTGTATCCCCTGCTGCCTGGTGATCACGGATGACCGCCTCTTCACGTGCCACGAGGATTGTCAGACGGGCTTCTTCCGCTCCCTGGGCACAGCCAAGCTGGCTGACATCAGCGCCGTTTGCACCGAGCCGGGCAGGGAGTACTGTGTGCTGGTGAGCTGGGCAGGAGGGGATGGAGGCGGGCTCCCTGCCACGGGAAGCTGTGTCTACTCACCTGGAGGCCCCATCTCTGCCTAGGAGTTCTCCCAGGACAGCCAGCAGCTGCCCCCAGCTTGGGTAGTCTACTTGAGCTGTACTTCTGAACTGGACCGATTCCTGTCCGCGCTGAGCTCTGGGTGGAAAGCTGTCTACCAGGTAGCTGAGGAGACTGGGAAAGGAACCCCCAGCTGCTCCCAGGACCCGGCCCTGTGTGGCCCAGACCAAGGCCAGAGGCGGGGCCCTGCCTCTAGGGTTCTGGGGACAGCAATGTACCAATGGCTCTGAGATGGACACAAAAGTGTAGGACCAAGAAGGCAAAACCCAGGTTCCCTAGCAGGTATTTCTTGAGGCTAACACTGAAAATGGAACTCAGGAAACCACTTCTTGGCTTCCTCAGTTCCAGTCAAAATATGTGCATTAAGTGCCAATAATGAGCCTAGAGCTGTACCTAAATGGTGAGGACAAGATGAAGGACATTCCTCCTCACCCTGAGCTAAACACCTGCCAGACAAGACACTCATTCCACTCCGGAGCAACTTGTCTGTGTGCCAGCCCTGCGGATGCTCTGCACTAGCTTCCAGCAGGACGTTGGGCCTGCCCGAGAGCTGGAGCTTCCCAGGAAGGAGCTCAGGAGCACCACCTGTCACCCGCAGAGGCCCCTGGGGCTGCTCGGGCCCCTCCAAGAAGCTCTTCTGGGGGGAGAGGCTAAAGCTGGTGCCGAAGGACATGCCCAGGAACCCCAGCCCCCGTCTCCCAGGATGTGTGGGCCCTGCTGCCGCTCCTCACAGGTTCCCTGCACGTCCCCCACAGGTGGACCTCCCCCACAAGGCCATCCAGGAAGCTGCTAGCAAGAAGAAATTCGAGGATGCCCTGAGCCTCATCCACAGCGCCTGGCAGCGGAGTGACAGCCTCTGCCGCGGCAGAGCCTCCCGGGACCCTTGGTGCTGAGGCTGGAGCTGGTTGGCATCCCTGGGGGAGCAGAAAAGGGGGGCCCACTGACCAGCACCTCACTGTTACCGCCGTGTCCTCGTGTGCCCAGAGCCAGGCCTCCCACTGCTCGCTGCTGGCTCCTGCCCTGGGTGGCAGGACCGCTGAGCCGGGCTTAAGAAAGGGTCGCTGAGCCTGTTCTCTCCACTCCCAGGGGTCCAGAATGGGGTGCCCACCACCCCGGCCATCCTGCCCTGACAGGGCAACTAGAAAGAGCTGGGGTTAGAGTCTGAGCCCCATGGGCTCTGTGGGCACCCCCTCCTCCCCAGGGCCCTCCGCCTTCAGTCTCCGTCATCTCTCCAGCATGGTGCCGAGAGTAACGTACCCTAACGGGTGGAGCAGGGGGCCATAGCACCCTCCCTCCTCTCGGGTCAGGGGCCCAGGCAGAGGCTCAGGGCCTCCCCAGGGCCCTGAGTGCCTGGCCATCCTGGTTCGTTTTTGAACCCTTGCCTAGGCCATGCAGGGAAGCTGGACCACTACGATCTCCGTGCATGTTTCCCCTGACTAACTCCATCCCTGGGTGCCACCACCTGCTCTGTGGACCCTGCCGGGGTGGCCCTGCATGCCCACCACCCCACCCCACTCTCCCCCTCCCCACCCCCAGCAGAGCATGGGAGCAGGAGCCAGGCATCTCCTGCCAGGAGCAGTGGGGAAGGAGAAGGGGCTTGAGGAGGCACAGGGCCCACCAGCCTGCAGCGTGGTGACCACGTGGACACTTCCCGACTGCTGGAGCTGGGCCCTTCCCCAGAGCTTTGTCAAGGACCCTTGTGGAGGAAGGGTCAGGTGGTTTAGGTTTTGGGGTTTTTTGTTGTTGTTGTTTTTTAAATAAAATAGACACGTTATATTGCCAGGACTTGCCATTGGCCTTCTTTTGACCAGGGTGGGGATGGTGGCGTCTCCAGCCCCTCCTCTCGGGCCTCTCCTTCCCTTTGCTCATTCATTCATTCTGCACATGGTCTTCCATCCATTGCCCACTCAGGGTCCAACACCCAGGCCATGCTGGGAATAGGATCCCCCAGCCCCCTCTTCATGCTCTCTATCTGAAGGAACTCGGGCCCACGGGGGTTCTCAGCCGAACTTTGCTCTCCCTCTTGGTCCCGGCCACTGCCCGTTCCCATTGCAGGGCCGCCTCCGCTGCCCAGCTGCCTGCTCACCCAGCCCCTGGGGAAGGGCAGGCCAAGTCCGACTCCTGCCTCCCTGCCCTGGGGGGTGAGTGCCAGCCGCTCTAGGTAAACCCAGGAGAGGCCGAGCTATCCCTGGGGCCTCTGGCTGAGCCTTCCGGTCCAGAGGCAGGTGGCAGGGGTGGGGGGTGGGAGGCAGGGGAGCTCTGAGGCCCTCAGGCCATAGGATCATCACCTCAAGGGCCCAGCCCTAGGAGGAAAGGGGTGGTCGGCTAGAGGAGGTGGGGTGGGAGCCACACAGGTGTGGGGTCCCGGGCAGTGTGGAATCTGGTGGCCGTGCTGGAGGTGGGCGTTCCTTGTCACCAGGCACCCAAGGGCCATTTCCACCCCAGGCCTGGCTGTCTCCCACCAGCCTTTCCTTCCGCATGGGTAAAGCCTGATCCAGGAGCCACAGAGCCTCCTGCCCAACCTAGAGGAGCTGCTGCTGGGAGGAGGGGATGGGTCTGGTGGGCAAGTGATCACGGCGTGAGTGACCACAGCCACGAGGTGACTTCTTGTGTCACAATGGCCCTTCCACCTCCTATACCTCAGGGGCCCTGCAGTCTCGGGGAGCAGGAAAGGAGGGTCAGGTGCTGGAAGCCAGAAGCAGTTGGGGAGAAGGGGGATGGCCGAAGCACTGTGCTAGGCATGCTCCCATCCATCTCTAATCCTCCAGAAAACCTTTGGAATTGGGATTGATATCCCATTTTACAAAAGAGGAAGACAGGCTCAGAGATAGCCAGTGACTTGCCCACAGTCATGCAGCACAGCCGAGCCTGTGATTCAAAAGCAGCCGCAGGGCTGCGGAGGCCTTCTCTGCCTCGGTGGGAAGCAGATTGGAAGACTGAAGCTCGGAACGGGGAAATCACACAGGTGGGAGCGGGGCAGTTGCCAGGTGGCCAGGGCACGGCATGTGCCAGGAGCCTCCTGGGACAGTTGCCCTATGCCCAGGGCTCCGAGCTGCAGCCAGACTGGCTAAACCAGAGGTGGGGCAGGGGCACTGGCCCCTCTCCCCAGGGCCAGAGGAGGCAGGAGGAGGTGCCCGGGCTGGTCGGCACCTTCTCCCCATGCCCACTCTTCCTGCAGCCCCTGGTGACCTTTCCCCCACATCCCAGGGTCCAGGCCCCACCCCAGCCGGGAGTGGGGGAGGTAAAGGCAGCTGGGATTGGCCAGGGCTGGCAAGGGCGGGTCTCAGGCAGGGGCAGTCCCAGCGGCTGAACCAAGGAGGTGGACTCCTGAGATCGAGTAGATCCCCGGCCCTCCAGACATGGCCCCAGACTGCCCCGATCCCCGGCCCTGTGGCCCTGTGGGGGTGCAGGCAGCCTAAGCGCCACCACCCCGAGGGCTGCACTCATGCCCATGCCCCAGGGACAGCCGGCTCTTGGCACGGAGTCCATGCAGGAGGTGCCCCCAGCAGTGGACCTGGTGCTGGGCGCCTCGGCCTGTTGCCTGGCCTGTGTCTTCACCAACCCCCTGGAGGTGGTGAAGACACGGCTGCAGCTGCAGGGGGAGTTGCAGGCCCGGGGCACCTACCCACGGCCCTACCGGGGCTTGGTGGCCTCGGTGGTGGCTGTGGCCCGGGCTGATGGGCTCTGGGGCCTGCAGAAGGGACTGGCCGCCGGCCTCCTCTACCAAGGCCTCATGAACAGTGTCCGCTTCTACTGCTACAGCCTGGCATGCCAGGCCGGCCTCGCCCAGCAGCCCGGGGGCATCGTGGTCGCGGGGGCCCTGGCCGGGGCCCTGGGAGCCTTCGTGGGGAGCCCTGCTTACCTGGTGAGTGCCTGTCCCCTTCCTCCACCGCCCTTTGACCCACTCCCATGGGGCACCGCAGCCTCCAGGGCTGGGCGAAGTGGGCCTGGTGGGGTGGGGCAGGCTGGGTGGGGCTGCTCCCAGGAACACCCCTGCCCAGACCTGGAATCTGCCCCTTGGCCCAGGGCGCCGCTCCCTAGGGGCCCTGCCCTGCCAGGCCTGAGCCAGGAGAGGGTGCAGAGGAGGTGTGAGGGCTCAAATCCTAGCATGGTCCCTTTTCTTCCCATGTGGCTTCGTGCAGCTAAGGATACAAGCTGCCACCGGGCGAGGGCTTCCCCTGTCTTGGCATGGGCTGGGTGCTGTCCAGTCTCATCTCATTTAGTTCTCCAAACAGCTCTCTGAGGGTGAAGAAACTGAGGCACAGAGAAAGCTAAGTAACTTGCCCGGGGTCACCCTGAGATGCGCACTCAAGCAGACTCCCCCTCAGCCCTCTTCCACAATTTCCCCTAAGATTCAGGGCTAGGATCGGGAAGCCTGGGGTTGTGCGTCCCAGAGGGACACCCCCTCAACATGCACCACCCATCCAGGCTCGCCCCAGGCTCCTTCCCCAAACCCTCAGTCCCCTCTGCTCTCGCAGGTGAAAACCCAGCTGCAGGCCCAGACGGTGGCCGCGATGGCTGTGGGGCACCAGCACGACCACCAGGTGAGGGCCGCTGCTCCCCGAGCGCCTGGGCCAGGCGGGCTCCCCAGTGACCCCATGCCCCTTCCCCACAGACAGTCCTGGGCGCCTTGATGACCATCTGGCGGCAGCAGGGGCTGGCGGGGCTGTGGCGGGGCGTGGGGGGTGCCGTGCCCCGCGTCATGGTGGGCTCGGCAGCCCAGCTGGCCACCTTCGCCTCTGCCAAGGCCTGGGTGCAGGAGCAGCAGGTGAGGGGCTGGGGACCCCTGGACCCACCCCCACAGATATGCAGATGTGGAGGGTCCCTGCCTCCCTTCTTCCCAGTACACCCCTGACATCCCCAGCTGGACCCCACCACCTGGTGCCGGGGGTGGCAGGGTAGTGCTGAGAGGGTGGTGGCAGGCGAGGCCCCTTACTGAGGGCTTGGGGCCCTGGACCTGCCCTCGGCATCAGCAGGAGGGGGGCAGCAGCGATCCCTGCATCTGGGAAGGGGCTGGGGGCTGGGGGTGGGGTGAGGAACGGCTGCAGGGCCCCTTCCCCTGGCTCTCCCAGCTCCCGGGTGCAGGGAGGGTAGGGAGGCTGCCAGGGGGTGGGGGTGGAGGGCTGTTGCAGGGGTCAGCAGCCCACGCTGTCCCCCAGTGGCTCCCAGAGGACAGCTGGCTGGTGGCCCTGGCCGGGGGCATGATCAGCAGCGTGGCTGTGGTGGCAGTCATGACACCCTTCGACGTGGTCAGCACGCGGCTGTACAACCAGCCCGTGGACAGAGCTGGCAGGGTGAGCTGGGGATGGGGTGGGAGTGGGGGGGGGCGGGGGCACAACCCCCAGCACACACAGAGCCAGGGACCCGCAGGGGTGTGCCGCACACTCAGGCATGGTGGCTCAGCTTGCTTGCTTAGCGCCCGTGTCCCAGGCACATGCTAAGAGCTTTCCCGTCTGATCTCACTCCTTTCCCACAACCACTCCCATTCTCCTGATGAGGAAACCAAGGCTTGGAGAGATGGAGTTACTTGCCTGAGGGCACCCAGGGAGTTGGTGGAGGAGCGAGGGGTACTGAAATCCAGTTGCCGGGGTTTCAGGGGCCTGGAAGCTCAGGGGCCAGGACATACGACAGGGCAGGTTGTGTCCTACAAATATGCCGGACCCTGGGCAAGTTAGGGGTGAAATCTGCCATGTGCCTGGAGGGAGAGACCCCTTTTCTAATTTCACAGCCTGTAGAGTCACCGTTTTGTAATTTGCCCAGTGTGGGGCGGGGCCTTTTCCTGATTGGCACAAAAGGCACCATCGGTACTGACAAAAGCCCTGTGACCAGTTGTGCCAGCCCGGGCGCGCTGGCCCTTTAGTGACGCCACCCATGTCCGTCCCCAGGGCCGGCTGTACGGGGGCCTCGCCGACTGCCTGGTGAAGATCTGGCGGCAGGAGGGCCCCCTGGGGCTGTTTAAGGGCCTGAGCCTGACCTACCTGCGCCTGGGCCCCCACACCATCCTCAGCATGCTGTTCTGGGACGAGCTCCGGAACCTGGTGGGGTGGGCCCAGCGGCAGGACACTTAGGGGCCCCCCCACCCCACCCCGGGCACTGACATAGCCCTGCACTCAGCCAGGAGTCAAGGCCGCCCCTGCAGGGACTGGCCATCCCAGAGTGGGCCGCAAGTCGGGGAGAGTATGGCCAGCCCCACGGCCCAGTGGGTGCAGAGCATCCACCCACGTCCCTGCTCACTCTGCTCCCCTCCAGAAAATTCCTTTCCCTTTCTGTGTGGCGATAACGCATCCCAGAGCCTTACTCAGTGTTACAGTAACTGCTCCTGGCATGGACGCTCACCCTGAACTGGGCCATCTACGTGCATCAGCTCTTTCAATCCTCCAACAGCAGGAGGCAGGTAAAATTCCTTTTACCAACGAGGAAGTGGAGGCGTGGAGAAGTGAAGTAACAACCAAACCACATAGTGGCAGAGCCAGGACTGGAACTCAGCAATGCCCTGGACCTGTGCCCTCAACAAGAGACCAGCAGGCCCAGGACCATGGGGGGCGGGAGTGCCCCGAGGGGTCATCACCCCCATGGGAAGACCCTGGGGTGCACTGTGTGGCTGAGGCATTGTCATCTGAGGGCATTTATCAAGGGCCTCCCATTGCAGACATCCTCATGATAATTCCAAAAGGGATTCCCTGGGGTGCCCATTGCTCAGATGAGGACATTGAGGCCCAGGGAGGGGAAGCAGCTTGCACAGGGTGAGTGGCTGCATTCGATGTCCTCATCCTAGGCCCTCTCCCTGGACTCCAACGACACCCCCTCCCCACCAGGGGCATGTTCTTAAGGCCCTACGCTGACCTTTGGGCTACAGGGGTGGACACTGAGGCCCTCCAAGGGGCAGTCCTGGCCCAGCATCAGGCAGCCTGAACCCCTTTCCCCACCATGCCCCATGTCTTTGAAGAGCGCCCCACTTACCCTCCACACTCCAAACCAATAAAGTTTTCTATTTTGTTTACTTCAACGAGTCCCCACAGCTGGCAGCCTCTCTCCCCATCCTGGGAACCTCCACCTCTGCTCTTTCTGTCAAGAAAGGGGGACTCCAACCGTCAGGCCCAGGTGACGCCTGCCACCTGGCGGACGCAGGGGGAACGTCAAGGCTGACCCGGGCCTGTGGGAGGGGAGGGCCCAGGGCTGGCCGGATCCCAGGAGAGTGGATCCCAACCTCAGGCTGCGGGAGGATAGACCCCAGGCCTCGGGCTGGGAGGGCAGAGCCTGACCCAAGGCTGGAGGGATGGACCTTGGGCTGAGAAGGAGGGCAGAGTCCATGCTTCCAGCTTCTGAGAGAGCCGAACTCAGACCTAAAGCCTGGGGCTTCTGGAAGCTGTTCTGGGGGTCAGGCACTAGGGAGAACAGTGGGCCCCAGCTTTCACAGGACCAGCTCGAGATAGCCCTTCACCCCATGTCACCCAAAGGGGGAGCACTCAGGCAGGGGTTGACATCCAACACGCCTTCTCCCTGGACCTGAACTAGGCCTTCCAACGGCCCCAGAAGGGTTAAGGCCCTGGCCCTCCTCCTTCCCTCCCCTGGGGGAGTCTCCTGCCTGGCCTTTGGGCCCTCCCAGCCCCTCCCCTCTGCTGTCACCTTTGCCCGGTGAATTGGTGACTCGGTCTCTCTCCAGAGCAGACTTGGCCGGTGGTGGGGGCCGGAGCCCAAGCCCAGGCCGCCATGTTCTCCCTGTCACCCCTCCTCTCCTGGCTGCCTGGCCTCCCCTCCCTTGAGTGGGGCTCCAGCCTTCTGGACACCCTCCTGCAAGGTGAGGCAGGGCCCCCTCCCCAGTACTGCCTCAGCCCCACCCCTACCGCACCTGCTGGGGCAGGTGACCCCCCCCACCTGCCCACGTGAGTCCCCCACCTCCTCCCTGCCCCTCCCCCAGACCCCACCCACCGCCTCCCTCCCAACCCGCCCCCGGCCCCGGCCCCTGCCGCCCTCTCAGGCCTCATCGGGGCTTGCGGAGTCTTGGTCCTGAGCAGCCTCCTGAAGGTTTACTTCTTCGTGGGCTGTGCCAAGTGAGTGCCCACTGCCCCGTCCCATGCTCGGGCCCAGGGCCAGGCTCCTGGGTCCTGCGCTGTGGCTCTGGCCTGCAGGGGGAGGGCAGGGGGTGGAGAGGCCACCCATTCCTCCCCAGGGAGTGTGGCTGGGGCACCGGGACCCCCTCCAGGGCCCCCTTTGCCCAGCCCCACTCTGCCCTCAGTGACACGGAGCGGAGCCAGGAAAAGGAGTGGCTGCGGGCCCAGTGGGCCCCACTGGAGACGCTGCACCTGGCCGTGCTGGCCTTGTTCCTGACCGTCGTGGGCTCCCGGGTGGCCGCCCTTGTGGTGCTCGAGTTCTCCCTCAGGGCTGTCTCCACACTGCTGTCCCTGGGCAAGGTGAGACTGCAGAAAGGAGGCCAGTGAATCCTTCCAGCCACTCGGCCTCAACTTCCACCCCTGAAGCATGGGAGGCTGGGCCCCACAGAGCAACCCCTGTCTTTTTGCCACCCCTTTTCTGTAAGGTTGTGAATTGAGGTTGCAGGTTGCTTCCCTGGGTTTTGATGGTGAAGCAAAATCTTCACTCGGCGTGGCTGCAACCCCAGTCCCAAGAAAACAAGTGCATAGCTCCTGCACATGGAGAGCTTCCCAAATTCCAGGCACTGGGCTAGAAGCTTAGAGAGGAACCATCTCATTTAAGCCTCACACTGCAGGGGGAAGGGTTTGCCATGATCTGCACACAAAGAGAAAGAAACTGAGGCTCCACGAGCTTGAGAGACTTGTCTGCAAGGCAGTGGCAGGCCTTGGTTCCAGGTCTTTGAGGCCCTGAACTATCACCCTCTGCAAGCAGATGTGTCCCAAGTAATAAGACATGATCAAACTAAAGCTGAGAGACATGGTCCCATTAGGCTGTGACCCGAAGCCAGCATTCCCTCTTTGGGGATGATTCCCAAGGCCCCCCAGTCTCCAGCCTCCTATAGAGTGCTGCCTCTGCCACTCGGCAGACCTCTCGGTCCTGCCACAATGAGGGGATGCCTGAGCATCCGCCATCATGGCCTTCCACTGTCTTCCCCGACCCCCCTCCGCTCCCCCCAGGGCTCACAGAGCACCGAGAAGCTGCAGCTGTACCTGCTGTGCCAGTACTCGCTGGGCTGTGGGCTGACCTGCGGCCTGAGCTTCCTGCAGGAGGGCGCCCCTCACCGCACCCTGAACCTACTGCTGGGCCTCGGGCTGGCCGCCCTGCTTGGCACGGGCGCCCACCGCCTCCACCGCCATGTCAGCTGCCTCTACGAGCTGCACAGCAGCGAGCAGTACTGCGGCGTGTGCCTGGGCCTGCTGGCTGGTGCCCACGACCTCCCCCGGCTGCTGGGCCGTGCCCTGGCCGTGGCCTTGGTGGTGGGTGACCTGGCGGCCGTGGTCCTCATCAACCAGGACTTCCAGACCGCCTCAGAGGCTGTGCGCTTCTGGACACCGCTCACCATCTGCTACGCACTGCTGGTCATCTACATGCAGGGTGAGGGTGGCAGTGGGGCCCAGCAGCGGGCGGGTGGTCACTCGGTGTTAGCCCAGCGTTCACATCCCACTCGCTGGCCAGGACAACAGTCCCAGAGGGCCGGGTCCTGCAGCAGAGCAGCACATGCAGTGGCTCAGACAGGAGGGCAGTGTTCAGTAGGAACCCCCAGGATGTGGTGTTTGAATTGGGCTTTGAAGGATAAGTAGGAGCTCCCTGGGAGAAGGGAGGAGGGAAGGGATTCTGGGCAGAGGAAACCTCATTTGCCAAAGCCCAGAGGTGAGAGAGAGCACGGCAGCTTCAAATGACAGAAAAAAATTGACACCCCATGGGGGCCCAGTCACGAGCCCTCATCGGCCAGGCTGGATGGTCTGACAAGAGGCTGCTGCCGGGTTTTGAGCAGAGGAGGGCCTGGCTCAGACTGGGCTCCAGGAAGCGCCCCTGCTGCAGGGTGGGGACGGGGTGGAAGCAGCAGGACCAGGAGGAGCAGCCCAGGCGGAGGGAACAGCACGTGCAAAGGCCCTGGGGTGGAAATGATCTCGCCACGTTCAGTGAGCAAAAGAAAGCCAGATGGCTGGGGGGGAGGGGGCGGTGAGCAAGGGGGACTGGGTTCGAGATGAGGTGAGGACAGAGAGTGAGCCTGGCTCAGATCAGCCAGGGAAGGAGTTGAGGTTTTTAGAAGGTCACTTTGGCTGCCGAGTAGAAATGGGTCGTAGGGTGAGAAATGCAGGTGGCTCGGGCCCAGGTGGGGAAGCAGGAGTGGCAGGAGGTGCTCGAGTGGGGATGGACTGTGCAGAAGGAGCTGGTAGGGCTCACTGCGGGACGGTGGGCATGTGGGAAAAAGAGGAGGCCCGGCGGTTCCTCCAGCGGGCACCTGGTGGGCCCTGAGCTGGCCAGATGGCAGGAGAGGCTGGCAGGGAGATGTGTGGGATGAGCAGTGGCTCTTGGGAGGCAGGGGTTCCTGGCATGGGCCCTGCTGGACCCTGGGCTGGGGCCAGTGAGCAGCGGGCAGTAACAGGCACCCCACCCCACCCCAACCCTGCAGAGGAGCAGCGGCAGCGGCCCGGCGCGCAGAGCCAGGTCCAGACGGTGCTTGTGCGCATGGGCAGCCTCTTCGTGCTGCTGCTGACCGTGGGCCGCTGGCTGGACGTCCTGGGCGTGCTCGTCTCCCTGCTGGGCGAGCTCTGGTGCCTGGCAGGCGTCCGCACCCTGTTCGACCTTTGCCAGATCCAGGTGGGTGCCCTGGACACTGAAGTCCTGCTCCAGACAGCCCTGGAAGCCTCAAGAGGCCAAGTTCAGGGGCAGCGGGGTGACCTCTGTTGGGGTGGGGATGAGGGGGGTGTCCTCTGGGTCACTAGGTTGGGGGCAGCCGACCAGCGCCCCCACCCAGTCTGCAGCTCACTGCATCCTGCACACATAGGCCCCTGCCAGAGGCCCCAGAGTGGGAGATGGGTTCTTCCTGGAGAGTTGGAGGGAGGGCTGAGGTCCCCATCTCCAACCTTTTCTCTCCACCCTTAGGATTTTCCATTCCAGAGGCGTTCACTGTCAGCTCCAAGACAGGCCCCGCCCTCGGCAACCACCCGGCCCCAAGGGACAGAGGAGACCTGACGGGTGTCAGATAGGACTTAGAGTCTGGCTCAGGCCGGAACACGCTGCCCAGCCCAGGCCTGGGCACCCAGAAGCTGCCTGGAGGTGGGGTGGCAGGGCTGGCCCCCTCCTGGAGCTCGGGATAGACACTCGGGGCCCCCAAGGGCAGGGGAGGGTATGGGGCTGGGCCCCTTGGAGGGTGGGGGCACCTGGAGGCCACTTGGCTTGGTCCCTCATTTCCCAGGGTGGGTGACAGATACATCTCCCTCAGGCCAGTGTTTCTGGGTGGGGTGGGGGCAAGTGGGGGAGAACTGCAGCCTCGAATGGCCTCCCCCTTTCCCAGCCTCCCTTGCCCTCTCCACAAACAATAAAGGTGATTTTCTCAACCTGTGCCTTAGAGCCATGAGCAACCAGAGAGGGTGAGAGGCTTTTCTGAGGTCACACAGCAATTTGGGCTGGGGCAGGCTCCTGTGATATGTGTCTCAGGGCTGGGTCCCATGGGGGACAGGGCAGAGGAAAGGAGTTCAGGGTTGGGGTGAAGAGGGGGAGCATCAGCCCTTAGTGGGATTTGATATCGAGGTGGCTGAGGAGGTGATGTGGATGGGGTGGGTTGGTGCACGTCACGTGGCCAAATGCCCACTTGCAGTCTTGGTGGATGGTGCCCTTTCCTGTCCCAACTCAGCTCACAGGGCCTCCTTGGGGGCTTGGGTCCCCAGCTCTGACCCTGGCTCTTCTAAGCCCGTGAGGATTTTTCCATCTCAGCCCTGTTCAGCCTCGAATCCCCTGCAGGGCCCAGCTCAGGGAGGCTGCAGAGTATGGAAAAAGGGCCAACCCCTGGGCTGGGAACCAGCTCCTCCACCCACCTGCTAGGTGACCTTGGACAAGCCACTGCCCCTCTCTGAGCTGTCACAAGAGCAGCCACTATGCACGGGGTAGGCACACACACTCACAACCTCATTTCAGTGTTGACAGCAGCCCCGAGAGGCAGGTACTGTTATGAGTCCTTTTTACCAATTCAGGAAACAAGGCTCAGAGAGGTGAAGTAACTTACTCAAGGCCACACAGCTAGTAAGTGGCCAGACCAGAATGTGAATCCAGGCAGCCTGACTCTGGAGCTCAAGTTCTTTGTATACTCCCTGCAGTTCTCTTCTTATTGGAGGTTTGGGGCCAGAGAAACTAACAGGGGTGTGTGAAAAATAGGGAATGCTCTGGAATGTGGTTCCAGCCACTTTTGTCCGGGAGCCAGAGGCTCCACCACAGTGCTGATCTCCTGGCCCAGGCATCCGGCCCACAGGGCAGTTTGGTTCTGTGGGGACTGAGGGCCCAGCTGGGGGCCCTTTCCAGCAGAAGCCCCATAGGGCAAGTGAGCTTCCACGGGGTGGCAAGAGTCAGGGTTGCCTGGGAGCATCCGGGAAGGCGCTGGGGAGGAGGTGAGGGCTGGAGAAGGTGCTTGAGGGTTCTAGGCTGATGGGCTCCCCCTCTCAGCAAAGGCCACCATGGTCACCAGAAGGCTGCTGCTCCGGAGCAGGCTGAGACTGGCCTGGGAATCTCTACTCCCTTCCCTGGGGTACGCAGGCAGGCTGGACCCAAGGCTCGGGCCGGGCAGCTTCAGCTCATTCCTCCAAGAATGGCTCCCATCAGTTTGCTGAAGACCCAGTTCCGAACCCTTGCTCCTGGGCCTGTCACCAGCGCAGAACTCTCACCCCAGGGTGTGGTAGACGAGGTGGGGGAAATGCCCAGAGACGTCTCTTCCCCACTGTAAGTCCAACCCCCCTCTGCCCGTGAGTGTGTGCGGTTCCCTCAGGGCAGGAAACCAGCCCCCGTCCAGGAGGAAATGGCTAAGCTGGGTGGCACTGGGCCAACCCCTGCCAGACAGCCCGGGCGCCGGGTTCCAGCTGGAGCCCCGTGTTTTTGCTGGAAGGTTCCTTGCCTCACGGTCCCCAGCACAGCCTGGGACCCCACAGGGGCCTGGACTCAGCAGTCCTTTCCTTTTTATGGGCACAGGGACCGATTTCCAAACAAAAAGTGGGACACATGGGCTGGAATAGAATTCCTTTCTTTTTATTACATTATTTTTGGGAAAAGTCCAATAAGTATAAAAAAATTAGGTCACTCTGAGGCATTTAGCAAATTCCACACCAAACAAAAAAAAAAAGAAGAAAGAAAGAAAAACAAAAATAAGCATAAAGTCCAGAGCGTGTAGAAAAATGTGAATTGTCTTGTCTGGGAGCGGAGTATGAAACTGGACCTTATCCTCTCACAGAGACCATGAGAGCCCGAACCCTGGGTTCTGACCACCCAAGACCAAGAAGGTTCTGGGGTTGGTGCAACACCATTCTGAAGAGGTAGAGACCAGAGCCCCCAGCCTCTGCTCAGAGGGGTGGTGACCCCTGGGGCAGCCAGGGTTGGAGAGGGCAGGCCTGCCCCCTTTGGACCCTCACCCCACCTCACTGCTGGCTTTTCTGAGTCGTGGCCTTGTCCCCTTGTGTCCTGCCTTCCTTCACATATTCATTCATTCAACAAGTAATGATGAATATCTGCACAGCCAGGCTCTGCGTGGCACACTGCGGATGCCGAGATCAGCCAGGTGGACAACACTGCCTTCGTGGGGGTGGCTCTCCTGCAAAGGAGACGGACAAACCAAAGTGACATCAGGGGCCAGTTAGTGCTGCAAAGACAATAAAGCTGGGTAAGAAAGGGTGGGTGTTAGGAAGGGTGTATCTGTTAGTTACACTGCATAACAAATTAACCCCGAAATTTAGCTTATTAAACAGCAGACACTTATTCCTTCAGTTTTTTGAGGGTTGGGAATCTGGGCTGGGCCTAGCTGTGTCCTCTGTCCCAGCGTCTCTCATGGTGTCACCTGGAGGCCCGACTCCGGGAGGCCCCACCTCCAAGTTCCCTCCTGGCAGAATCCAGGTCCTCTCTGGCCATCGGCCGGAGGCCACCTCAGTTCCCTGCCACCTGGGCCTCTCCACGGGGGAAAGACCAAGACAGGAAGAAAGAAGTCACTGTCTTTTTCTAACCCAATACTGACATCCCACTGGGGTTTTTGTTTGTTTGTTTGTTTGCTTTTTAAACAGCTTTATGGAGATAAAATTCACATATCAGACAATTCTCCCAAAATGCACAATGCAATGGTTTTCAGTGTAATCACAGAAATGTACAACCATCATCAGATTCAATTTTATCTGTCATCACCTGAAAAAACACAAAACAAAACAAAACCCTGGTACTTACAGAATGGGGTAATGAATGCACAGCTATATGGTGGTGCTGTGAACGGTTGATTGTCCACCATGGATGATTGTATGGTGTGTGAATGTATCTCAATAAAACTGAATTTTAGAAAAAGCCCTGGTACTCTTCAGCTATAACCCTCCTCCCAACAGTCCCCAGCCCCAGCACTAAGCAACCACCCTTCTATCTTCTGTCTCCATAGATTTCCTTATTCTGGACTTTCATATGAATGAAATCATATAATATATGACTGTTTTCTTTCATTTAGCTTAGTGTTTTCAAGGTTCATCCCAGTTGTAGCATGTATCTGTACTTTATTTCTTTTTTTATGGCCAAATAATATTCCACTGCACAGATATACCACATTTTATTCATCCATTCATCATTTGTTATTATGAATAACACTGCTGTAAACATTCTTGTACAAGTTATTGTGTGGATACATGTGTATTTTCATTTCTCTTGGGCTATAAACCTAAGAGTGGAATTGCTAGGTCCTTTGCTAACTCAATGTTTAATCGTCTGAGGAGCTGCCAAACTGCTTTCCAAAGTGGCTGTGCCGTTTTGCACTCCCAACAACAGGGTAGGAGGGTTATGATTTCCCCACATCCTCACCATCACTTTTTATTACCGGACTTTTGGATTCCAACGGAAGCAGGATTTTGTGGTTTTGATGTACATTTCCCTGAGGACTAATGATGTTGAGCATCTTTTCATGGGCTTATTGTCCATTTGCATATTTTCCTTGGAGAAAGGTCTATTCAGATCTTTGCCCATTTTTAAATTGGGTTATTCCTGTTTTTATAATTTCACTATTGGAATTCTTTATATATTCTAGATAAAAGTCCCTTATCAGATATATGATTTGCAAATATCATCTCCCATTCTGTGTTGTCTTTTCACTTTCTTGGAGATGTCCTTTGAAGCACAAAAGTTTCTCATTTTGGTGAAATCCAATTTATTAATTTTTTCTTTTCCCACGCCTGCTTTTGGTGTCATATCTAAGAATCCATTGCCAAATACAAGGTCATGAAGATTTCCTCTGTGTTTTCTTCTAAGAGTGTAACAGTTTCAGCTCTTACATTTGGGTCTCTGATCCATTTGGAGTTCATTTTTGTGCATGGTGTGAGTAGTCTTTTTGTAACCCAACACTGAAACCAACATCCCCACATTTTGCTGTATTTCTTTGATCAGAAGCAAGTCACTAGGTGCAGCCCGCACGTGACACGGCTGGCGGGGACCACCGAGGGCCATCCTAGAAGCTGCCTTCCTTGAGGTGGGGACAATTGAGTAGAGCCTAAAAGGAGAGAAGAACAAGCCAGGCCAAAAGCTGAGGAAACGTCATGAGCACAGGCCTGAGGTGGGAACAAGCCGGGAATATTTGAGGAACAGCAGGGAATTTCTGGTGGCTGGAACATCGTGGGGGAGGGGGTGGGGCGGGGATGAGGTCA
>PVKY010002131.1:0-27291 GCA_004027775.1 Bradypus variegatus | reverse complement strand
GTATAGATCCAGAAATAAATAGCATAATACTGTGTGATAGGAGCACAGAATGCAATTTTTCTTGTAGTAACCAATATGTTCAGGTGCTGATTGTGGTGATAAATGTACAGCTTTATGATGATACTATGAACAACTGATTGTACACTGTGGATAAATGTATGGTATGTGAATATAACTCTATAAAACTATAGGAAAATAAGAAAAAAAACTGTTACCTCCATACAATCACATACTATTTGGCAATAACTAGGAATAAACTATTAATACATGCAATAACATGGATGAATCTCAAAATAATTATACCAAGTAAAATAAGGCAGATCAAAAAAAAAGTGTATGCTGTATGATCCTATTTATAAAAATTGTAGAAAGTGCAAATTAATCTATAGTGACAGCAAATCAGCGGTTACCTGGGGCTAGGGAGGGAAGGAAGCTTGGGGGTGATGGATAGGTTCATTATCTTGATTTGTGATAACGGTTTCTTCGGTGTATGCATATATCAAAACTCATCAAATAGTGCAAAGTTTATTCCATATCAGTTTTGCCTCAAAGCTGTAATAATAAGAGAAAAGCACCTATGGGCAATGGTTCTACCCACAATTCCACAAAGCAGAGCACAGCTGTAAGTCCTGGGTGATTTCATCAGCCTTTCAGCCTTTCATTGTGAACTCATCATTTGTGATGATTTCATCATCTAGGAAAGGATTATTTTGTTTTTTAGTCATTAAAGGGTTTTGTGTGTGTGTGTTTTTTGAGGGGCTATTTTTAAATCTTTAGAATTGCATTTTGTTATACGATAATTGGATAGATAAGAAGAAACGTGTGGTGCCCATGACAGCCAGGAACTGAGTTACAAATTGGACACCCATGAACCTGCCCCCTACCTGAGAGCCAAGATACCACCGCTAGTTTTGCAAATCCCTGGGTCCTTCCTCCTCCCGTGCCCCATTTCCCTCAAAGGACCACCACCTTGAATTTTGTGCTTTGCCTTCCCTTGATTTCTTTACTTAATAGAATTTCATCACAAGTGCATGGAACACCAACCAACAGAAGGTTTAGTTTTGCTTTTTGAGCTTTATCAAAATGCTATCAAAGCAAGTGTAGTTTTATGCAATTTGCTATTGTAATTCAGTATTGCGTTTTGGAGATTCTGTGTTGTGTGTGACCTTATGTATTTAAGAGACAGGATATGGGGGAAGAGGCAGCTCAGCAAGATGGGGCGGCCTGCCCGGTCCATGGCCCGGCCGGGAGCGCCTCCACAGTATTTCCGTTCCTTCCCTCAGAAGACACTGAGGCCCTTGGCGAGCCAGGCATTGACTCCGGTACTGGACATGCTGCAGCAAACACAGCAAATCCCTTGACACATTCTCCTTGTCACGTCTTCCCTCAGCTGTCACTGCCTGGAGGACTCCAGGGTTACAGCCAGTTCCCCCTACATCTGCAGTGCCTGCGCATCTTCCCCTTGAGCCACAGGAATGACTGAGAGAGGCCGAGCTGACGCAGCTCAGAGGACCCAGCCCAAGTAGGGCAATTTGACAGCAGCTATCACAATGACAAATGGGGACAACTCTGACCTGGCACTGCCACTTCCAGGAATTCATCCCATAGAAACCCTTGAATATGTTCAGAGCAGCATTGGCATGAGAACATTTATTGCAGTTGTCTGTAATACCAAAGTGCTGGTTTGAATCCGTTATGTACACCATAAAAGACTATGTTCTTTTAAACCAGTCTTGTGGGGGCAGACTTATTGAGGGTGGGAGCTTTTGATTAGGTTGTTTCCATGGAGATGTGACCCACCCAATTGTGGGTGGGATCTTTTGATTAGATTACTTCCATGGAGATGTGACCCTGCCCAATCAACGTGGGTCTTGATTAGTTTACTGGAATCCTTAAGAGAGCTCAGGGAGAGAGAGAGAGAGCTCAGAACCAACACAGACCCAGATGCTTGGAGAAGCAGACAGAAGGATGTTTGGAGATGCTAAGCTAAGAGATGAAGCCCCGAGTTTGCCCGGGAGAAGCTAAGTGAGAACCCACAGACACTTAAAGAGAAGGCCACTGGAATCAGAAGCTGAAAGCAATACAACCTGGGAGCAAAGGACCAGCAAACACCAGCCATGTGCCTTCCCAGCTAACAGAGGTGTGCCAGACTCCATGGGCCTTCCTTCAGTGAAGGTATCCTCTTAATGATGCCTTAGTTTGGACACTTTATGACCTTAGAACTGTAAATTTGTAAACTAATACATCTGCTTTATTAAAGTCAATCCATTTCTGGTATATTGCATTCTTGCAGCTTTAGCAAACAGGAACATCTATCAATAGGGATCTAACTACAGTTAACTAACAATTATGGGGAACCCATACAATGGTATACTTGTAGCTGTTGGAACAAAGGAAGCACTGATAACGGAAAGGTCTCCAGGACATTTTAAAAGGGCAAGGTCAGAACAGTATATGGCATACGTTACCATGTGTATAAAAAAGGGAGAAGAATAAAACATGGAATTGCCTAAATATGCATAAAGACCTCCAGAAGGATTCCTAAGTAACCAGGACCTGGGGGGTTGGAGGGCAGGGGTGAAAAGATTTTTTTTATAGTATCTCTTCTGTATTTAAAAAAAAGAATTTGTACCATGGGCAAGTGCTACCCATTAAAAATAAATACACATAAAAAGTTTAGTCTCTCAGTGCATATTCCCTAGTTTCTCAGCCTTTCTTTGGCTTGTGGCCTGCCTTAGCTAGCAGCAAACATTTTATCAGAGGCTGTTGCTTTTCATTTGCCCGGACCCCCTGACACTCCTAACCCCTCTTCTGATGCATATGGGCAGCAGCTGCGGGCTGGGGAACAGCCACAAGGTGGCGCTGGTCTGCCACATGCAAACCAGTGGGGCGGGGCCAGTCCCTCCCCAGGGTGCCTGTGGTCAGGGGTCTCAGCTGAGGGGGAGCTCACATCCCCACCCCCATCCCAGCACCCCTCACCTCCGTCCTGGATGCCTCCAAGGAATGTTAAGTTGGAAGTTAGGAATTCCCTTTTATCCCCATCTCCCCATCATTTGACTCACCAAACACCCTCTGGGCAGGCGCAGACAAAACTTCAGAACCCGGAAGGTGCCTCCCCCCTCCTTTGGGTCCCCCTGGGAACATGGGGTGACATGTGTCCCCTTCCTGATCTGGCTCTCCTCTTCAGCCAAGAATTCCTCCCAGGCACCGGAAGGGCTGAGAGCAGTTGGGGCTCTGCTGACAGGGTGGCCTCCCACCTCCCACCCACTCATCCCTTCACTCATTTAGCAAATAGCTGCCCAGGGCCCGCCAGGTGGAGCGAGATTCCTATTCCCATGCTCACCTGGAACATGAGAAGGGCAGTGAGCAGCCAAAGTCAAGACCGGACCCCCGGGCCTGTGCTCAAGCTTGGCCCTGGGACCCCAGACCCCAGGCCTTCCCATCCTCAGCAGCCCTGGTTCTGCCCCTGCAGCCCAGCTCACACCCTGCCTGCTTGGCTCACCCCCCACAGGCCTGTGCCCTGGCCCTGGTCACGAGTGGCCCAGGCAGAATCTTGGGTGGCAGGGGCACCCCTGGCCCGGGAGTCTGGGAGCACTCAGAGAGAGAACCCCAGGGAATGACAACCTAAAGCACAAGGTGAACTGTAGGCAGATGTGGCCTGAGACACAGGCTCCAGCAAACAGGACGGGGGCCCCACTGGGGCTGGGTCACATCCTGGCACTGACCCCAGGACATGGAATCAGGCACGTCTGTATCTGGTCAGTCCTGGCCTGAGATGGGTGCTGCCCAGGCAGTGGGTCAGAGCCAGAGAAGCAGCCCAGGCCTGAGGGGGTCCCAGCTCAGGGCCCACAAACTCCGAGACAGGACAGGACAGCCCAGTCATGGGCTGCCTGGTAAGATCCCATCTGGGGCAGAGGATGCCCTGGATTTTTTTTTTTTTTTTTGCCCAGGGGCCCCTGAGCCTCCACACCAGCTGCATCCACCTGTGTGACTCCTCAGGGTGCCGAGCCACCAGACAGGCCTCAGCCTGCAGAGCTGAGGGCTAGATCCTGAGAGGGGAGCCCTGGAAGACACAGTACCCTGAGACGCTGCCAGGGGCACTGACCTCCCCACCACCTCTGCCTTGCTTCCCTGTTTCGGAGTCACCCAGAACCCTAGCAGCCTGCCAACTACGAACGATGCACCCACAGCACCCCATACCCACTGAGAGGCGAGCTGGAGGGAAGGAAGGAGGAGTGGGGAAAGAGGACAGTGGGCTCAGCTCCACCCAACCCAGAGGGACCAATGGAGCAAAATCAAGTCATCTTTAATACAATATAGTTCTCTCTTTTAAATACCATGTTCCCCAGGACAGAGCACGGGTGGAGGCTCTTGGCAGAAAGAATGGACAAGACGGAAAAGAGTGGAACGGGGATCTCCAGGGCCCACCCCTGGCCGTGGGGCACTAGGGACTAGGCCACCTGTGGGGGGGGGGGGCAGCAGCTTCGTCTGGTCCGGTTATTGCAGAGACGAGGATGGGCCCCCCTCCCCTCCCCAGCCCCCAAACACTTCTCAGGATTATTTCCACCCTTCCACCCAGCAGAGCCAGGGGCCTGAGCAGTAGGGCGCCTGCCTGCTCAGTAACTGCTCTGATGGCCCGTGAGAATGTAGAGGTTGCTGTGAGCCCCGGGGTTGTCGGTGGGAGTGCTCTCCAGGATGATGTCCCTGGAGGGGAGAGAGATGAAGGTGAGCGGGCAGGGAGGGCACCCTGGGCATGGTCATCCCCTCTCCAGCCTGAGGGGGGGGTCTGAAGGGGCAGCTGGGGAGCCGGGTCCTACCTGTGGGCCCCAAGCACTCGGAAGATTCTTGTCTCGTCAGTGACCTCCTGGGTCACCTGGGAAGGAAAGGGGGCTGAGGCTACCCCCATGGGTCCCCTCCTAAGATGTGGGGCAGCTTGGGGCAGGGGACAGCCTCACCCCACTCACCTCATTGGTGTCGAGGCTGCGACCCTGCATGCCGTGGCTCCAGAAGGCCAGCACGCTGTCCTGCAGGCACACTGGGAGGGCCAGGCCGTCATCAGCCCACATCCTGGCCTGAGGAGGCTGTTCCCTTGGCCACACCCAGAGCCCAGGTCTGGGCCTCAGAGACCCTGATGGCCCAGGAGGGCTCTCGGGAGGAGCTGGGGATCTGCCGCCTCGCCCCGCTGCCAGCCCAGGCCCTGTTGGAGAGCCTCCTGCCCACCCACCTCTAGCTCACTCACCTACAGTCTCAATGGGGAAGTCAAAGGTCAGCTCTGGAGCCAGTGTGGCTGTGGGCTCGCCCTGCAGGTTGACAATCCTCACACAGCCTGCTCAGAGAGATGGCCAGTGGGCCGGGCATGAGGTGGCCATTCCAGGCAGGCGGATCTGCCCAGCGTCCCCCTCACCCCTCACCCTAGCCCCAAACCCAGGAGCTCACGTTCAAAGCTGACCAGAACCGTGTCCCTGTCCACCTGGATCACCTGCTGGGCCGAGCCCGGGATCCCCTCTGCAGCAGAGAAGGGAGACGTGGCCTTGGTGAGCCGCCAGCCCCACCCTGTCCCCAAGAGGATGTAGGGGACAAGCCATGGTCAATGCTTGGCCACTGTCCACTGTAGCCTCACAACAGCCTTGTGGGGTCTAATAGCTAAGCTCATGCATCGGCTGGGACAGCTGAGGCCCCAAGAGGGAAGTGACTGGTCTGCAGGCCCGCAAAGGACAGAGTGGGCAGTCAGGGCCAGGCTTGCTACCAGAAAGCCTGTGGAGGGCAGGGACCCTGGAACCAGGCCAGTGGGCTTCGGGGCTCAGCCACTGTGTGACCGCAGGGAAGTCTCACCCATCTGAGCCTCAGTTTCCTCATTCATCACACAGGGGTGATGATGGGTTGAACCACACCCTTCAAAAGCCATGTCCAAGGCCTGACCCCCAGTCCCATGGCTGTGACCTTATTTGAAATAGTCTTTGAAGAAGTGATGAGTTCAAATGAGACCAAATTAACAGGAGACCTTATAAGAAGAGGGAAATTTGAAGACAGACCAACAGAGAGAAGAAAGCTTTGTGAAGACAGAGGAAAGAGTCTGAAGTGAAACATCTACAAACCAAGGAAGGCCATGGATGGCCAAGGCAAGGAAGGGGTCTCCCTGTGGCCCTGCCAAAATCTTGATTTCACCCCTCTGGCCTCCAGAACCGTAAGACCAGAAATGTCTGTCTGTGGTTTCAAGCCCCCCAGTTTGTGGTACTCTGTGAGGGCAGCCCGGAACACTAGGGCCACAGTGAGAACAGAATCCCATGCTTGGGGCCCCTGGCTCAGGGCTGGCACCCAGCAGGGTCACGGACAATGTGCCCTTCCTCCTCCCTCCCATCACCTCTCATGAGGTTCCCGAGCTGTCCTGGCACCCAGTGTCCTGCTTCCCTGCTCGGATGGAGGCCGCGGGTCCTGCCTCACCCAGGCCTGGCTCTGTCCCTGCAGCCCTGCCCTGATCCAGAGCAGGGCTGGTCCATTTCACCCTGAGCCGTTGCCCTCTGCTCTAGCGAAATCCCTTATGGGAAGCCCAGGCCAGGCTCACTGAAGTGGGGCTGGGGGCCATGGACCCCATCTGGCCGCCCTCAGGCCCCCAAGGTCTTCATGGAGCCCAAAGGCTGTGGGGAACATAGTTTGAGAGCCTGGCCTGTCAGTAGTCCCGGTCTGTCTGTCTCTCTCTCTCTCTCTCTCTCACACACACACACACATGCACACAGCAGCCTGCTCTCCTTCTCACCAGGTGGGATGAGGATGTCAGGTGTCAGGCTGGCCTCCAGGGGCAGGACATGGAACAGCACCCGGCAGCCCGGTCCCTCGGGGCCCTCGGCTCCCACGCACACCTGCGGTAGCTCCTTCCCGTCCAGCACCAGTGGCTCCAGCATCCCCGCCGGGCTGGGCAGGGGGCTGGAGAAGTTCTGGGGCAGCAGGGATGCTCAGGTCTCCACCTCTGCCCCCGGCCCCCCACCTCCCACCCAGGGGCTCCCTGGGCCCCATCCCACCCGTCCCCACACCTTCAGCAGCAGGAACTTCTGCAGTGGCTCGTACCACTGCAGCAGGAGCAGGCTGGTGGGCAGGGCCGCCAGCAAGAAGGTGCTGCCCGTGTAGGGGTTCCGCACTGCAAGGGAAGCAGAGGTGGGAGCAGGGCTGGGTGTGTGCCCCAGCCTTCCCGGCCCCGCCCAGCCCCACCCCTGCCCTCCAGGCCCCACCCTACCTCTCCCTGGCCCCGCCCCAGCCCCCACCCTGGCTCCGCCCCAAGCCTCCCAGCTCTTACCCACGCGGCACTGCAGGCAGCCTTTGGTGTCAGGAATCTTGCTGGACAGGGCGAAGCGCCTGGGGGTGACAACCAGTGCAGGTGTCATGGGCGCCATCCAACCAAGGAGGTGTACACTATCATCCGCCCTGCTCTATGGCCGAGACTCAGAGAGGCAGAGTAACTTGCCCAAGTAGCACAGCTGGTGCAGGGCCCAGGATCTGAAGCGCCAGTGCCCGTGTCTACAGCCTGGAGCATTCTCTGACTCTGTGGCTCTGGGCAGTTTGCCTAACCTCTCGTGCCTCAGTTTCCTCATCTGTAAAATGGGGGTGATGGTAGGGCCCCCCTGGCAGGGCCACAGTGAGGATGAAATGCATTGACATGTGCAAGGGCTTACCAGCATGTGGCACATGTGTGCACCCCAAAAAGGGCTGGCTTTTACCACCCTGTATGCTTGCTTTTCCATTTATTTTGAGCCACAGAAAATGCTTTTTAGTTGAAAACAGGGTCTAAATGAAGAAATGAGAGTGTCAAGGGGCCTCCAGGCAAAAGAGAACACTTGTGGCCCGGTTCCAACCCCATATTTGCTCATTTCACAACTGGGCAACAGGCCAAGGAGGTTAAATGACTTGCAAAAAAAAAACCGGCCAATGGCCTGCCCTCTGCTGCCTGGTAAAGGCCACGACCACGGGGGCAAGCAGACAGTTCACCCTGGCTGCCTGGGAGAAGCAGTGAGGGATGGGATCTGAGGGGTTCCAGTCTTGGTTACTGGGTGCCCTGCCCCCATGCTCCCAGGGGACCCTTTGAGCCTCTCTCTGCCTCTCCCTACCTCCTCCCAGGCCCCAGCTGTGCCCTCTGCCAGGACCTGGGCCCTTCTGAGTGGGCTCCTGCAGCCCCCTCTCACCTCGACTTCTAGACACCCCAGCCAGCCCAGGCATCTGTTTCTGTACTTGTCTGTTTCTCCAAACAACTCAGGTTCTCTGTCCTTCACATTCAAAGTGGATGCCTTGACTCTGTGATTTTCCAAACCCACGCCCAAAGCCACCTGTGACTTTCTGGGGCTTGGAGGGGCCTGTTCCCTGAAGGTTCTGGGCCAAAGCGGAGGCTCCCTTGGGGACTGAGCTCAGGAAGCCCCAGGTCACAGGGCTCCAGATGTGCCCAGAGTGAGCACACAAGCAGCAGGAAGGGCCTGGGGGCCCCTACGACCTCGCAGGCTGGGGTAGCCACTGGCCCAGCCTCCCCTTCTCTCCCAGCCCCTCCACTGGCCTCCACCCCCACAGCCTCCACCCTGGCCACAGTGACATGTAAGCCCACAGCCCCAGGCCCTCCTCTCCACCAAATGCCAACCCCCTGCCCCAGCCACCTCTGCTCACACTCTAACAAAAGCTTCTCAAACTCAACGTGATCAAACTGAACTCGGCTCCCCCAAACCAGCTCCACCCCCACCTGATGACAGCTCCATCCCTTCCATGGCCCAGGCCAAAAGCTTTGGAGGCATCCTTGGCTCCAGTCTGTGCCCTCCGTCCATCACTAATCCATCAGGAATCCTGTCGGTTCTACTTTCAAAACAGAACCAGAACCCAACTGCTTTTTTACCTCCTTCACTGCTACCCTGGCCCAAGCCACTATCACCTTCCATCTGGATCCCTCCAACAGCCTCCTGTCGGGCCCCCGCATCCCCCCTCACAGCCCTCAGTCTGTTCTCAGCACAGCAGCTGGACTGGTCCTGTTCAAGCCTCCATCAGGTTGCGTCCTCCTCTGTGGGAAAACCCTGCGGAGGTTTCCAGGCCACTCAGAGTCAAAGCCAAACGCCTCACTGGGGCTGCAAGGCCTGGCGGAACACCTCCCTCTCACTCCATCTGTTCCAGCCACACTGGTCTCCTGCGTGGGCCTCCAACAGCCCAGGCCCAGCGCTGCCTCAGGGCCTTTGCACTGGCCCATCCCACTACCCTTGAGACCTCGTCCAAGTCTCTGCTCAAACAGCTCCTTCTCTGACCACACTGTTCAAAAACGCAATCCCCATCCAATGCCCCTGGCCTCCTTTCTCCCTGCCCTTCCAGATGTAGCACTTTCCGCTTTTGCCATCACCACCAAACTCTTCTTTTTATGTCCACTGTTTGTTGTCTGTCTGTCCCCACAAGAAAGTCTCGAGAACATCAGGGGCAGGGCTACTGGTTTTGTAATTTGCAGATGTATCTCAAGGCACATCCTCGGTGCTCAGGAGACAGTCACTGAATGCCTGGATAAATGAATGGGTGGCTCCGCCCTGGGATATCCCTCTGGATCTTACAAAACACATGACAAAGGTGAGCTCACTATCTTTCCATAATCTGCAACTCTGGAGCCCCCCAAGCCCTCCCCCTCACCCCCCCCTCCAATCAGCCCCAAATCCCATCAATTCCACTTCCTAAAAACTGCTTGAGTCCACCCAGTTCTCACCATCCCTCAGCCTGACCCCTCATCTCTGGTCTCCTTTCCGGGGGGCTCTCTTGCCAGCCTCGCCCTCCAGTGCACTCTCCATCCACACCGCCTGCCCAGCACAGGCCACTGCTTATTTTTATCTGTCCAGCATTTCTTCATGAAAATAGCCCCTGGGTTTTCCTCTGGGTGGGGCTGATAAGCCCTTTTCCCTCCCCCAGGCACCAGGAAAGGACACATGACCAGGCCTGGTCACCGGTCACAGCGCCTGGCTCCAGGGCTGGGCAGGGACCCAAGCCAGATCAATGAGACTCGGCCCTGGGTTTTTGTGGGAGTTACTTGGAAACAGAGGCAGTCTATGGGGCAGTCAGCTAGCAGAATGCTGGCCTGGAACTGCAGGCCACCCACATTAGACAGAAGAACCTGCCTGAGAACGAAGACCACAAAAGGCAACAGCCAAGATACGCAGAAAGATTCCTGCTTGGGGTTCTCTAAGCCCTGGATCCAGCCCAGCCTGAAGCTAACCCTACACCTGGACTTTCAGTTAACATGAGCTGCTAAACTCCCGGCAATGCAAAGAATCCTGACTGACATACGGAGCAATCCTTCTAAAATATTCACAGTGCCCGCTGCCAGTTGGACCAACAGTAAACCCTTGGCCCAACACCAAAGGACGGGCTCCGCCAGCTGTGCAGCTTGGTCTCCGCTGCTTTGCCCTCCTCCTGCAGGCCAAACACCGGGGAGCTCCCAGATCACCGGGAGGCTTCCTCCCTGCCTGCATTTACACTTGCTCTTCCCTTTGCCCTGGAATGCTGTTCCTTAACCCATCTGCCTGGAAAACCTGGAAAACCTTTCCAACTGGGAATTAACCCTGTCTCAGTACCACGTCATGACTGTGTGTTTCTTGAAGGCAAGGAGTGTTTGATTCGTTATATGCCAAGGCCAGCATAGGGCCTGGCACACAGCAGGCATTCCATAAATGTCCCAGTGTCATATTATACCCCACAGCCTACAAACCAGAGTTCCCACGATTTGCAGAGCACTTTCACATCCACCATCTGCATGACTTCCAACAAGCCTGGGGTGTGGGGTGTGTGGAGGCTACTAACTGCACTGACAGATGAGGAGACAGGGGCTCGGAGAGGTGAAGTGACTCATGCAACATCACTAGCCTCAGCATCACGCATGGCCCCCCCGACTCCCCCTTGCCCCCGTCAGCACCTCCAGGCTCCCATGGGGGCCCCTGACCTGGGAATGATGCGCTGGGTGAGGCGGTTGGTGGGGATAGAGAGGGGAACCTGTTGCTGTAGTCGCCGCTGCTCAAACAGGCCTGGGAGGTCGTGGGCCCAGATGTGTGTGGATTTCCCTGCCAGGGAGGGAGGGAGAGCGTTGGTGGGCAGGTGCCACAGCAGCTGTAGGAGCTGCGAGGCCCGTCTCCCTGCCCCGCCTGGCCTGTACCTGAGAGCGACAGCAGCACGTTGTTCACACAGTAGAGCCAGGAGCAGCGGGGTGAGATCAGCTGGAGGGGACGGACAGAGACCCGTGGACAGAGGGTCAACACCCCAGGCCCCTGAGGACATCCGCCCTGCGCAGCCAGCCCGGCCTCACCTTCTCCAGGGTGTCCTCGTGCAGCTCGTGCAGGTTGAGTGTGTAGATGCCTTCCTCAGCCCCCACCACCAGGAACTGGTCTGCAGATTTGGGTACGGGATCAGAGGTCTGTCATGCCCCGTGGCCCAAGCCGGGGGCCTCTGCCTCCTCCCTGACCCCCTGCCCCAGCCTACCCCGGGTAACAGGGTGGATCCAGGTGACGGCAGCGTGGATCCGTAGGGGGCAGCCATTGAAGACCTTGGAGAAGCAGGCGCCCATCTGTGGGGAGGCCAGGGGCTAGTGAGGGTGTGCAGGGGCCATGGGGGACAGGGCTGCGGGCCGCAGGGCAAACACTTACATGCACCTTGGGAGTTGGGGGGAGCCCATGGCAGGACGGTCTCTGGAGGGGGAGGAGGAGTCAGGGCCGAGATGAACCCCCGGCCTCCCATCTCCCCACCCCCTCTGTGGCCCCCCTCACCTCGGGACCCTCTTGGTGCTTCATGGTGGCCCAGGCAGTGGGGAGCAGTGGGGGGCTGTCGGGGCCTGGTGGAGGCGGGGATGGGGTCCCTGCAGGCACAGAGCCTCTGTGATTTCCAGCTCCAGGCCCAGCCTGGGCCTGCCTCCTGGGCCTCCCAAGTCAGGGACTCACCTGGAGGGCTGGATAGAGGGTCCTCAGCTGGAGGCTCAGGGGGGGACAGGCCCAAGAAGGGGGCCCGCTTGATGGTTCCCATGGCATCATCTGGGGAGTCCAGCACCTGGCAGGAGGGGGACCCTGTGACCCTGCCCCACCCAGTTACACCCCCTGCAGCCCACTCTCCACCCTGCCCAGCTCTGCCTTCTCCCCCTGCCCCCAACCTGGAGGTCCAAGGCTGGCTGGATGGTCAGGCTCCTGCGGGGGACGAACCAGAAGGAGATGAGATGTGAGAGGTGACTGGGACCCAGGGCTGACCAGCCTGCCCCCTCCCCGCAGACCCCAGCCCCTCACCTCTCCTCCAGGGCCTCCTGGACTGACTGCAGCAGGCTCCTGGGCAGAGTGGAAAGGGGTCAGAGGTCGGCTTTCTCTGCTGCCCCCAGCCCCTCCCCAGCAGCTTCCCTCTCTCTCTCACTCACCCACTCAGCTCCTCCTTTCCCAGCAGCATCCACTCTTCCTCCCACTGTGGGGAAACCGAGTCAGAGAGACCGGGAGAGAGACAGAGAGGCAGAGTAAGTGAGTGATCCAGAGACTGTGGGACGGGCTAAAGCACGCATGAAGTCTGAAGACATCTCGTTCAGTGAAATAAGCCAGGCACGAAAGGATAGCTATGATAGGATTCTGCATATAGGAAACAACTAGAATGTGCAAATCCATAGAGATGGAAAGTAGGTTACAGGTTACCAGGAGCAGGGGGAATGGGGAGTCATGCTCAGTGGGCTCAGGGACTCTGCTTGGGGTGATGGACGGTGGCGACGGGAACACAGCATTGTGGACACAACCGATGCCAGTGAATCGTACGCTCAGGAGGGGTTGAGATGGGAAAGTTCACATTGCATGGGTGCTACCTCAGTTTATAAAAAAGAGAGAATAAAGAGACAATGACGATTAAATGCAGGACATGAGCCTAGGCTGCATCCAGTAGTGGAGGAGAAAAGGCCCAGGGAACGTTATTGAGACAAATGAGAAACTGGAATGGAGACCGTGAGCTTCATATCAATGTTAGGTTTCTATATTTAATGTGGTTTTGTGACCGAGTGTCCTTGTTCTTAGAAAAAGTACGTGGAAATGTCAAGTGTTAGAGAAGCATGATGTATGCCACCTATGCTCAAATGTTTGGACAACAGTCAGATGATAGATAAATAATAAATTGAGAGATAAAGATAGTTAAAAAGAATGAATGTAAATATGCAAAATGCGCAAGTTGGTAAATCTAGGTATCTGGGTAAGGAGTATATTGGAATTCTCTATTGTTTTTGTAATATTTTTGCAACTCTTTTGTAAGCTTGTAAATCTTTCAAAATAAAAAGTTAAGAAATAGAGATTATAGAAAACAGAGAAAAGATAAGACAGCTGGAAAGTGAGATAGTAAAGGCCAAAGACTTACAAGAGGCAGAAAAACCAAGAAACTGTGAGAAAGAGGGATGAAGAAACAGAAAGAACGGGTCAGAGCAAGAAAACAGAGACTCAGATTATGGGTAAAGAGAGAGACTGACAGCAGCGTGAAGAGGCGGTGAGGGAGGGGGAGCGGTGGCGGAGCCTGGAGACTTTTCCAGAAAGGAAAGGCCATTCTGCCACCTCCCAGTGGGCTGTCCCGGGGTGGGCTGCCTGCTCGAGAAGCCTTCCCAGGCCCGAGGGCCAGGCTGCACCCCCGGCTTTGCAGCTCCCTGGAGCAGACCTGCTCGCCCTCCACTTCTGGTGCCCCCCTCCCCTCACCCCTGCACCCCACCCTGCCCCCCAGCCCCCTCACCGGCTCATTCAGCGGGTCTGTTTCCTTCCTGCGGGGGGCACCAAATTTCACCTGGTGAACTGGGGGACCCAGGGGACAAGGGTCAAGACAAGGGTTGGAGAGGCCGGAGTCTCAGGACTGACTCCCCGCCTTCCAACACCAAATCGGCACCCACCCCCACCAAGCTCACACTGGATCTCCGAGGGGGTCCTCTCGGCCTGGCCGTGCTGCCCCCGGGGGTGGATGGTGTCCGGAAACATGTCATAAGTCTAGGAAAGAAAAAAAGCAGTGGCTGCGTCGCCCATCATGGGCACCTGCTCCATGCCGGGTACCGCTTCGGGTGCCATCCACATGTCCACGTGCTCTGTTCTCACAACAAGCCTTGAGATTCTCACGAGATAAACTGTCACCCGCATTCCACAGACAAGAAAATGGACTCAGAGATGTCAAGTAACTTGCCGAAGAGCACACAGAAAGCAAAGAAGACAGCTCAGCAGGCAGCAGGGTCAGTCTGGGCCTGAGCGCAGCAACCTATCACAGGGGGGAGTTATGGGAAAGCAGGACCTGGCTTTGGCTCAGGAAGGAAGCCTAAAGGCTTGACTCTGGAGGGAGGCTCCCAGTGCGGGAAATATCTAAGCTAAAGGGACTTTGCCCTCTATGCCCAGGGGGCTCCTTCCAACCAGGCCAGGCCAAGGCCCCCTTCCCCAGCTCCCTTCACTCACCTCCAGGTCACAGTCATCAGGGGAGGGGGTTCCTAGGTGGGGATCATTGGCCTTGTCCAACAGCTGTGTGAGGAGGGCCCGAGGGAGCTGCTGGGTTGTGAACGGGTGCTGGAGGATGGCGGGGGAGGGTCAGGTCGGACCTTGACCCCCGGGGGCCCCTGCTTTCAAGCATCAAGCCCCTCATCCCACCCCTGCCTCCCACCTGCAGAAGCTTCTCTGCTGTTGGTCTCTTTTTGGGGTTCTTGGTCAGGGCCAACTTGAGGAAGTGATGGAAATTCTGGGTCCTGGTGGGCACAAAAGCACCCCCGCCCCCACCCAGGTTAGCTCCCACTTGGCAACCTGGCACCAGGAGGGAGCCAGCCCGAGGCCAAGGGCAGCCAGCCCAGGCAACGACAGGGTGACACAGCAGCTCCTCTAGCACCACCATCTGTCTGTCTTCCCCGTCCACACAGGGGGTGGATCAGGCCCCCCACTGAGATGGTCTGTAGAGCCGAGAGCACAGGGTTCTCGGGGGTGCACCCTGGGAGCCAGCAGAAGGCCCTCCTCCCCAATGGGGCCTGGAAGGGGAGTGTGGGCCCTCACCAGCGAGTCTTGTCTCTCAGCTTAGGCGGCTGGAAGCTGCTCTTGGACATGAGCATCAAGGCCCTGTGGAGGGGGCAAGGTCAGGGGTTGAGGGTTGACAAGCCAGGGGTCAAGCACAGGACAAGCATTAGGCTGACCTCATGGGGTGCAGATGGAAGAGAGGGGGCTGCAGCTCTCCCAGCTCGATGGCAGTGATCCCCAGGGCCCAGACGTCACACAGCTCATTGTAGCCGCCTTTGCGTTCCACAGCGGCCACCTCCGGGGCCATCCTAGGGGCGAGGTCACAGATGGGATGGCTGGGGGCCCCACTTGTGGCCCTGTCCCCTCTGCCCATGACGCAGCCTCACCAGTATGGAGTCCCGATGAAAGATTTCCTCTTAGCCACTGATGCTGTCAGCTCACCGGAGACCCCAAAGTCGGCTGCAGGGAGACATGGGAGTGGCCACTTTCCCCAGGGCTTAAGGTCAGGATGCATCTGGCAGGGCTCAGACCGGCAGGTGGCCCAGGTCCAGCCCCAGCTGCCAGGGGCCCAAGGCAAGGTCAGGTCCCCTCCTGGGAGGGATCAACCACTCTCCAACCCTGACCAACTGCCTGATCCCATGTCCCACTCTACAGACCCACCTCACCCAACTCCCAGCAGGAAGGGAATAGTGTTCTGTATTCTAAGTGGGGAAACCGAGGCTCAAGGTGGCACCCGGACTTGAATCCAGGTTCTATGATTTCAGTAGACCCCCTCGGAACCCTCACCCTGATTTTGTCCCTGGGGTACTGACCCAGCTTGACATCTCCCTGGAGAGTGAGGAGGAGGTTGGCTCCCTGTGGAACAAAGAGAGAAAATGCCACTGGGTGCCCCCAAAAGCCGCCTCCTCCCTCCCACGACACCCTTGGTCAGACCCCTACCTTGATGTCTCTGTGAATCTTCCCCTGAGAATGCAAGTGGTGCAACCCCTGGGACAAAGAGAAGCCCCTGAGTGCACCCCACCCAGCACCATCCCACCTCTCAACTCCCTGTTAGAATGGGCCCCCCACCCAAGCCGCTTCCTCCTCCCCTCTCCCCAAACAGGAAGTGACTGGGCCAAGAGGGAAATGGGCTGCTTCCGGCAACAGGGCTGGGGCCCCTTCCCCCAGGACCCACAGCCCCTTGGGCCAGCCCTGCCTGAGGCACCCCCACCCGGCCCCCCAGTGGCCAGCCGGGCTCCCTGCCCACAACTACTGGGAAATGGGAGATGTAGGCGGCTTTCAGGGCCCGGCTACCTTCAGTGCCTCCCGGCAGACATAGGCAATCTGCTGTTCCTCCAGGGGCCCAGTGGCTGAAACAGAAGGGGTGAGGGCTGCAAGAGTTTGAAGGAGAGGCCTGCTGCCCAGGCCACCTCGTGGCGGGGTGGGGGGAGCAGCAGGCACCACTAGGAGAAAAGGCTGCTGGCCACATCTCTCTGCAGTCAGGGACACTGAGCTCAGAGAAGGATAGCGTTTCTCTCAAGGTCACACAGCCAGTCAAGAGTGGCGGGGGCCCCAGTCCAGGCCCAGCTCTCTCAGGCTAACCCAGGTTGGGGGGTGGGAAGGAGGCTGTGGCCCTCTGGAGCCTGGAGTCCTGGCCCTCACCATGGTAAATCTCCTGCAGGGACCCCCCTCCGCAGAACTCCATGCAGATCCATAAGCGGTCGTTCCTGGGGGGGGTGACACAGAGCCGGGGTGGGCACACAGCAGGGTCACGAGAGGGCTGCCTGGGGGCTGTGAGGAAGGAGCAGCCTCACCTGAGGTAGCTGCCAATGTAGGCCACCACGTTGGGGTGGCGGCACTCCCGCAGGATGGTGATTTCCTGCTGGAGGGAGCTGATGTCGTCTCCTGGGGAGCACAGGGCATCAAGGGGGAGCGCATGTCAGGGGCGGCTCTGACTCAGTGCCCCCATCTGCAATATGGGCACAGAGTGCCTCCCCCCGGCCAGCTGGGCGCCAGGCGACCGGCTCCTGCTGGGGCCTGCCTCACAGGGGGTCTCGGAAAAGTCAACTCCCCGCCCCGTCGCCCTGCTCCGCGCAGAGGCCTTGGCCCCGGGCCCTCACCTGGGTCTAGCTTGACTATCTTCACGGCGGCCAGTTCCGACGTGACCGTGTCGCGGGCCTGCGGGAGCGGAGGGTGGTGGGGGAAGCGGCGTGAGGAGGGGGCGGAGCTGGGGGCCGGATCCCGCGGCAGGACACGGAGCGGGCACCCGCTCTGCCGGCCGACGCACCTTGTAGACGTCGCCATAGGTCCCGGCCCCCACGCGCTGCAGCAGCTCGAAGCGGTCCCGCGGATCCTGCAGCGACACGTCCCGCAGCAGCGCCATGGCCCGGGCGGGCCGGCGGGCGCGAGCTGCGGAGCCGGCGCGGGGCGGCGCGGGCCGGGGCGGGGCCGGCGCCGGTGGCTCGGAGGCCACGGGGGGCGGGCCGGGGGCGGGGCCGGGGCCAGGGGCGCGGCCGGGAGGAGGCGCCCGCGGTGCAGGCTCTGAGCGGCGAGGGGAAGTCCCGGGGCCGGGGGCGGAACCGAGGGCGCCCAGGTCCCGCCGCCGCGCTACAGGTGCCGAGCCCGCGGCGCGGGGCCGGAAGGCGTTGGGAAGCGCTCCTCACTCCCCGGCTGCCCATCCCAGTTTCCCCCGGCAAACACGGACGCGCACTTTTTTTTTGCCTTTTTTTACAAAATGTATTCATCTTCCTTGGAACTGAAAAATAAATCTATGTACAAAACAGGAACAGATCATGTTCCTCTGGCCCGCTCCCCACCCCATACAGATTTCTTCCGGGGTCCCCCGAAATGGGCTGCCACTCGGGGAGGTTCCCGGGGCTCGGAAGAGAGCTCTTGCTCCGATCTGGGGCCAGCTGGGTCAGGAAGGGGCGGGGTTCAGGAGTCACACCGGCTGCGGGAGGAGCTCCCCGCCCCCGGCTCACGCGCTAGCGAGCGGAGGCGGCGGGGATTTAGAAATCCTGCAAACGGCTGGGGGGCTTGGGAATTCTGAAGTGTAGAAATGTGCTCCTAGGGGCTGAGGAGGTTCTCGGTTCCCGGCCTGGAGGCGGGCCCTGCACCCCTGAGTTCGGGGTGGTGCATAAGTTCCAAGTTCGGGGCAGGGACCCAGCCCCGCGGCGGGACCAGGGGTGAGGGTTCAACCCGCCGGCTGGGGTTCTACGGGACGCAACCTACATTCCGATGGCCGGGTCGGGGCCCTCGGTTCTGAGCGGGGAGCGAATCCTAAGGTCAGGGGCTGGGGTAGAGTCCGTCCTCCCGTGGCCTGAGTCCCCGCGGGCTGGGGACGGCCCCGGGGTGGCTCAGAGGCCCTTGCGCTGCCGCTTGAGGAAGGAAAGCGTGTAGTCGCTGGGCGTTGACGCCTTCTGCTTCTTCATCTGCACCTGAGACTGCGCCGTGAGCTGCAGCTTGATGGCGCTCGAGTTGATCTTGGTGGCCACCAGCAGCTCTTTCATGCCCTTCATCTTCTCGCTCTGGAAAGTGAGCACCGGCCCCTCCGGCGGCGGCGACGCGGCGGGCGCCGGGGCTGGGGCCGCGCTGCCGCCCTCGGGACCGCGGGCCGTGCCCGGGACCGTCCCTGGAGGTCGCCGGGGGGGCCCCGGCACCGCGCTTTGGCCTGCGCCGGGCCCCTTGTCGAGCGCCGGCTTTTTGGGTGGCGGGGGCTCCTCGGGCTTAGACTCGCGCCGCGGGCCCCGGCGCCGGCCTTCCCGGGCCTCCTCACCCCACGGCTCCTCTGCCTCTGCAGCCTCCGCCTCGCGGCTCACTATGCGCACCTTCTGCCGCACCTGGGCCGACGGGGAGGGCAAGCCAGGGAGAGGTTGCAGGTAGGGGCTGGAACACCCTAAGCTGCCGCCACAAGAGGCAGTCCTGGGGGCCCTGGGTGCTGCCTTGGGCCCCTGGGAGCTGCTGGCGCCACCTGTCATCCCCCAAACCCCTGCAAACCCCCTTCCCAGCCGCCCCTCACCTGTCCCTCGAAGCGGCCTAGGGACTGCACGAGGAAGGTGGCCCAGCCCACGTGCAGCACTGGCGTGGGGCTGCCCTCCTCCCATTTGCAGATGCCATCGTAGAAGCGCAGCAGGTGGGCGAAGCACTCAGGGTCCTGGAGGGCAGAGCCCTGGCTCTGCGTGCCCTGGGCAAGGGGGCAGGGAGGGCACAGGTCAGACCCCCCCGCCATGAGAGGGTGCCCACCAAAACTGAGCAGAGACCAAGAACCTTTTGTAAAGTCAGTCTTCAGCCAGGCCTGAAATGGGAGCTCCTGTCCCAACCTCCAACCCACCCCTGGCCATGGAAGGGGCGAGCCTCCACCCCTTTACCTGAATACAGGGGTGGAAACCCCTCAGCCCCTCACAGCCAGGCTCAGGTGGGAGGGGAAACACAGGCCGGAGCCAGGCCCTCACCTGGGGCTGCTCCCCTGGCCGCTCCTCGCCTGCCTCCAGCAGGCTGGCTGCCTCTTTCAGCAGGTTGGGGATGACGTCGTTGGCTACTTCAAAGAACTCCTTGTAGATCTCCTCGTCTTCCCGGCAGTAGTTGTAGCTGTGAGAGCAGGAGGGCGCTGTGGGGTCTTGGCCACTGTGGGTGGCCCCAGGGACCTCGTCAGGCAGACCCCAGGTTTCCTTCCCTAGGTCTTCCCAGGAACCAGGTGGGTGGTTGGGGTCCTGAGTCCCAGATGACAGTGTCTAGATCAGCTCAGAGCAAGAGGAGGGGCGTCGGGCTGGGGGTGACAGTCCCCGGCATCCAGTAGCTGGAAGGTGGGAGGGGTGGAAAAGGCGAGAAGGGCCTCGGGCCCTAACCAGGGTCTCCTCCCTCCCCTAGCTGGAGGCCTTGCTGCCCAGGACTGGTGGGGTGGGGCTAGGGCTTGGGTCCCCAGCCTCATCCCGGATGAGGGCAGGTGGAAACAGGACAGAGTGGGGGAGGCAGGGAGGGCTGAAGCCCTGGCGGGGTCCTCACTCCTGGATGACGGTGGCCGTGTCGGCCCAGGCCTGCAGGGCTTCGCGCACATTGCGGTTGCGACAGTGGTAGCCGGCCAGGTACATGTACGGGTAGATGTGCTCGTCCCGGTAGTAGGTCTTGGCTGAAGTGATGCCCTGGGGGTGGGGCAGAGGGGCCTCAGGCAGGCAGCCCCCTGTGGGCACAAATATCCTGGAGGCCACCCCCAGAAGGGGCAACAGGAGGATCCCGAAGAGTCCCCCTCTCCAGCCTCAGCTGCACTCCCTACCAGTGCCTCAACCAGTAGTCCCTCCCCTGGGTCTGCCAGACAGCTTCTGAGGCCTGGGCCAGCCCACAGTGGGTGGGGTCCCCCAACAGAGCCAGGCCTGGGTAGGGCGGGGGGGCCTGCCCTCCAAGCTCAGGGCCCAACCCTCTCCCCAGCTTTCCTATACAAACATTGCAGCCTTCCACGCCAAGTTGTGTCCCTTTACCCTCACAGTCAATTAACACCCCTTCCTCACTGCTCCCCACCCCCATTTGTCCTCCCTTATACCCCAGGAAGGACAGTGAGAGGGCAGCAGCAAAAACAAGGCTGATGGATCAAATCCAGGACCTGCCACTCGCAGGATGGGACGCTGGGACACAAGCCTTCACCCCCAGACAGCCCTGACTGTGCTAATTATAATGACTCCTGTGGGGCGCTGTTCCCCCAGCCCCAGCCTGAAGCTCCTTGAAAGCAGGGACCACTCGTGGGTCGTGTCACTATCCCTTGTACCCAGGCCAGGGTCGGGCACCTGGTAGATGCCCACAGAATGGGGCTGAGTGGATGACTGCCCCATGACACAAAGTTCTTCTCTGCTTGCCTGACCCCTCCCAGCCCCCAGCCACCGTTAGGGGCCTCCCCTCTGTGCCCCCGCCTCCGAGATGCCCCCACCTTGTGGTAGAGGGTGAGTGGGTCTGGCCGGCCAGGGGTGGGCTCCAGCTCCTCCAGATCTGCCAGGTTCCCCAGCGCCATGGGGTACCTGGGAAACGGGCATGAGTCCAGGCTGCCGCCCAGCACCCCCACACCGAGGTCCCAGCCTGGCCCTGCCCCCTACTGACCTTTCCAGATGTCCCAGGTCATAGAGCAGCCAGAGTAGCTTCTAGGGGCCCAAGGAGAGAGGTGTGAGCTGGGAGGAGGTGGGGAGGGTCCTCAGCCTGTCAGGCAGAGGTGGGGTCCAGCACAAGAGGGACCTCCCACCAGGCAGCAAGGGCCAGAATTCAGGAACCAGTCCTTCAAAGTTCACACCCTCACATTCCTGGCCGGGCCAGGAATTAACCCATTTTACAGAAGGGAACACTGAAGCTCAGGGAGGAAGAGGGCCCCCACCCAGGGTCCCACAGCGAGCAGAGACTTAGCCTAGCCCACTCCTGCCCTGGGGCCCCTCCCCACCTGCTGCAGCTGCAGCAGCTCCAGGGAGTCAGTGTGCAGGTCAATGGAAGGGTTGATGGCACACACCATGAATGCCACCTCCATCTTGCGGTCACAGCGCATGTATGACCCTTTCAGGTATAGCCAGCTCTGGGGAGGGACAAGAGCAGATGTCCCATGATGGCCTGCTCCAGGGAATGACAGCCGGGGGTGGGGCTGTCCCTGGTGGTGGTGATGGGAAGAAGGGAGTGTGGCCCATGGAAGTAAAGCCCCTGGAGTGGCTGGGCTGGTACCGTGCGAGGGGGCAGGGCGGGGGAGCAGTACCCGCTCGGCCACACCCGCGTTGACCGTCTGGCCCCGGCGGTCCTCATTGCCCTTGCCGTGCCAGGTGACCTCAGCTGTCTGTTCTCCGTTGGGCCCAAACACCACCCAGGCGTGGTCCTCGGACAGGGCCAGGTGGACATCCCGGAGACCAAGGGCCTGGCAGGCCCCTACCACAGCAAAGGCCACACCAGAGCTGTCCAGTTTGGTGCCTGGGGGGGGGGGGACAGTAGCGATGGGCCATGCTTTCCCTCCCACCCCGTCTCCAGCCTGTGCCCAGACCTCAGCCACTCCTGCCCACCATTCCTCCACCCCTCTCTCGAATGAGCGCCAACCCTCTCCCCCATTAACATCACTCAGCCCCCACAAGAGACCTTCCTGGACCTTTCACAGCTCAACCCAGTTTTTGACCCTCTCCCCCTTTTCTGCAACCATGGTATATATGTCTGTTAATGTAAGGATTTTCCCATTTTCTTTCCCCTATTAGATGACAACAGAGATGACAAAAACAGGAGGCTCTGGCCAATTCTCTTCTCACATACCCTCCAGCAAATACTCCTACTTTATCTTGGCATTCCTCCTGCCAAGCTCAGAGGCAGCCTCAGATTCCTTCTCAACATGGCACCCCAGGATGTGATAGCCAGTAAACTGGGTATGGCACAAAGAAAGCGGCTCTTTGCAAGGCCTGAGCCCTCAGCTTCTTGAGGTCAATTCCCTGGTCTGTTTACTTGCAAACATTCTCAGAGATAGTATTCCAGTTCATTCTTTCAAAGGTAGCTCAATTTTGTCTCTTCACCCCACCCTACCCCTCAAAACTGCTGCTGTTCTCTGAGCCCCACACTGGGCCCCAGGACTCCAGTGGTTGCTCAATGGCACGGGAGGGAGGGTGCTAAGGGGGGGTAGAAGGTGGGTTAATGGATTTGGAGTCAAGCGACCTGCTTATAGTCCCAGCCCTGCCATTCTCTCCAGGTGTGACCTTGGTACATCACTTCCCCTCTCTGGGCTTCTGTTTCTCCCACTCAAGCGTGGGAATCACACCTGCCCAGCTGCACAAGTCTACAGGGCTCAACAGGGCTCTGTAAACTATACAGTGTTGTAGAGAGGCAGGCCAAGGTTCTCAGGTAGGCCAGGATGCCCGCCCTTGACACCTGTCGGGCTCCAACCTGTGATGAAGCTGAAGAGGGACTGGATGTGGGCTCGGTCCTTGAAGTAGGAGCGGCTGAGGCTGTTCCAGATGACATCGGACACCTTCTTCACCAGATCACGGCTGGAGACGCCCCCCTCTCGGGGGTAGAGGGACAGATCGACGGCACCTCGGATCTGGGCAGTGAAGCGGGCATACAGGGCGGCGATGATGGACAGGTCCGCCACGGGGAAGTAGGTGAGGCCGCCCGGGGGGTCGGGCGCGGGGCTGGGCTGGAAGGTGAGCTCGGGCACGTTGGTGGGGATGACGCGGTTGACAGCCAGGAAATGCTCCACGAAGCCCAAAACCAAAGACAAGAGCACCAGGTCCGGCTCTTCTCGGCCCAGCTCCGCGGCGAACAGGCGCACCACGTCGTCGATGGAGCGCAGCGGGAACAGCGTCTTCTGGGCGGCCTTCAGCCCCATGGCGGCGGGCAGCGGCCTGCAGGCGAGTCGAGGGAGGGACGGGCGGGCGGGCAGGTCGAGGAGCCCCCTCCCAGGTTCGTCCGGGTTCCCCACACGCACACGCAACTCCCCTGCTTCCCCGCTCCCTTCACCTGCCGCTCATCTGCTCCCCCTCTTTGGTGGGCGAGACCCTTTCAGCCGAGGCTGCAGGGCCTCCTCGACCCCCAGAACCCCGGGGGCCCTGACCCCGATGGGGTGCGCCCTAAGGACCCTGCTGAGGACTTCCAATGGCCGCCCCGCCCCCTACCCCAAACCCTTGTCCCTCGGTCCCTAGCAGCCGGCCCGCGAGACGCCCCCAGGCTAACCCACTCCCCGCAGGCTCGAGGAGAGTCCTGGCCTCGGTCCCCCGCGCCCACCTCCGAGCTTACATCCCACACAAGGCACAGCGGCGCTCGCGGCCTGGAGCCTACTGGGAAATGAAGTTCTGCGTCGCGGACCGCACTGCCTGCCGGGAAGTGGAGTCCGGAGCTGTCTCCCGCCAAGGCCGAGCCTTGAAATGGTGGGCAGGCCGTGGTGGCTTATGGGTGGGGTAGTCTCTCTGCTCTGGGAGTTCCAGAGGCAGGTGAGGATGGAGGCAGCGCCCCCTGCCTGATGTCCTCAGGGATGGGTGGGTCCATTTCGCGGAGACCAGGTAGGAAGAGGATCCGCAGTGCCTTCTGGGAGATGTAGTCCGGGAAGTGACCAGCCGTGTTCAGGTGATCAATGCGCTGAGGTAGGTTCTATTAAGTATTGGCAAGACGTGAGGAAAACAGGAATTCAAATATTGCTAGTGTATACATGTGTTTAGCTCCTTTAGTTGGATGTTTATCCATATCCACGTAAATGTGCCTACCCTACGCCTCGCAATTCTTCCCTATGTCCATGAGAAAATCGAACGCATGTGCAAAAAGGAACATCTGAAGAACCACCGTCATTATTTGTAGTATGGTACAAGTTTAAAAAAGGGAAGTACTCTAGGCTTCCTAAAATAGATTTCCAGAGCATATGGTTGAGAGAAAACCAGCTGCAGAGCAATCTGTATGATGTGATAGCATGTCTATTAACTTTCTGAAACCTCAAAACAACACTAATTAATTCTTTCACTTATTCAAAAAAACAGATTGACTTGTTCCCCTACAATGAGCCAGGTGTTCAGTACTAGGCATTGGGTACACAGCAGTGAATGAAATACATAAAATATCTTAGCCACTTCTCCTCTGTGGTTTTCTTCTCTGAAAATCCATAACCCCAGACTAATCATGTGAAAACATCCAGCAAACCCAAATTGAAGCACATTCTTGAAAATTACCAGCCAGTACTCTTCAAAACTGTCAAGGTAGTAAAAGACAAGAAATTGTAGATTAGAGGGAACTAAGGAAACAGGAAAACTAATTGCAATATGGTATCCCAGGTTGGATCCTGAAACAGAAAAAGGACACTAGTGGGAAATCTGGTGAATAGGGTGATCAACTGTCCCAGGTTGCCCGGGACTGAGGGGATTACTGGGATGTGGGACTTTCAGTTTTAAAACTGGGAAAGTCCTGGGCAAAGGGGGACAAGTTAGGTACCCTACTGATGAAATCCAAATAAAGTCTGTAGCTTTGTTCAGTTTTCATTAATTATTTTTGGATAAGCATACCATGGTTAACTTTAGGGAACTTTGTACTATCATTGCAACGCTTCTGTAAATTTAAAATTATTTAAAAATAAAGACTTTTTTTAAGCCCCTGCCTGCATAAAGCTTATATTCTAGTGGCAGAGGCAGACAATACATATGTAAATTAGTATAATGTGTGATATGTTAGGAACTATCAATGTTAAAAAAATATGAAGCAAAGAAAAGGGATAGGAGTGTCAACGAGATTGCAATTTTAACTAGGATGGTTGGCAAAAGCCTTACTGAAAGGGAGTGGGATTTAAATGAAAACCTGAAGAAGGAATGGGAATAAGCAATGTTGATAGTTGGAGGATAAATATTCCAAACAGAATTGCAAATGCCAAAGGCCTAAAGTGGAACCGTATCTGGTGAGTTCAAGGACAAGGCCAGTGTGGCTGTGGTGCCATGTGCAAGAGAAAGATCAGTGGAGCTGGAGTGAGAGCGACAAGGTGGGGTGAGATCATATAGGGCCTTGAGTTTCAGCTTTTACTCTGGATGAAATGAGGGACTCCTACAGCGTGTTGAATCACAGTGGTGACAGTGGGCATCCTTGTCTTATTCCTGATCTTAGAAAGCTTTCAGTCTTTCACCATTGAGTAAGATGTTAGTGGTGGGTTTTTCACAGATGCCCTTTATCAGGTTGAGGAAGTTTCCTTCTATTCCTGTTTTTCTAAGGGTTTTATCAAGAAGAGGTGCTGGATTTTTTTAAATGCATTTTCTGTGTCAATTGAGATAATCATGTGTTCTTTTCCTCTTCATTCTGGAATATTACATTAATTGATTTAATTTTGTTGAACCTGCCTTGCACACCTGGTGTATTAGTTAGGATTCTAAGGGAAACAGAACCAACAAGAAATATCTGTAAATATAAGATTTTATAAAAGTGTCTCATGCAACTGTGGAGATGCACAAGTCCAAGTTTCATAGGGCAAGATGCACGAGTCCAAATTCCACAGAGCAAGCAGTGAACTGGCAACTCCGATGAAAGTGTTTGATGACCAGCTCAGGAAATGCTTCACTGGCTAGCCAAAAAAGAAGTGAAGGTTCTCTGTCTTCTCTGTCTTTCTCCCTTAAAAGTTTTCAACTGATTGGATTAAACACATCTGAATTCTCTCATTGAGGAAGACATGCCCTTCATTGATGTAATCAGTTATAGGTGTAGTCAGTTGACTGATGTTTTAATAAACCAGCCTTCTGGTTTATTAAGCAGCCACAAATGCCTGCAGGAACAGTTAGGCCAGTGCTTGCTTGACCAGACACCTGGGCACCATCACCTGGCCAAGGTGACACATGAACCCAACCATCAGAGTCCGCCCCTTGTCAACTTGGCGCTTATTCACATCCCCTTAAATCATACTTAATCTCTAAATAGAGCACAATCACAGACATATATTTTGCCTAACAATACTCAACTGTCCTGCATACAATGAGAAACGCACTAAATCTCCCCAGAATAGGGTGCAAACCCTTGGGTAACATTGACTCTTTTTTTTCCCAATTCAGTTTTATTGTAGGGTATTCACATACCCTACAATCATCTACAGTGTACAATCACTTGTTCACAGTACCATCATATAGTTTTGCATTCATCACCACATGCAATTTTTGGACATTTTCATTACTCAAAGAATCAAAATAAGAATAAAAATAAAAGTAAAAAGAACACCCAAAATGTCCCTTACTGCTTGTGCCAGTTTGGTTGTATTATGTCCCCCAAAATGCCATGTTCTTTGATGCAATCTTGTGGGGGCAGACATATTAGTGTTGATTAGGTTGGAATCCTTTGATTGAGTGTTTCCATGGAGACGTGACTCAATCAACCAATCAACAGTGGGTGAGAACTTTGACTGGATAGTTTCCATGGAGGTGTTACCTCACCCATTCAGGGTGGGTCTTAATTAAATCACTAGAGTCCTATAAAAAGTTCACAGAAAGAAGGAGCAGAGAACAGCTGAGAGTGACATTTTGGAGAACTGCTGCAGCTTACAGAGACATTTGGAAGATGGCCGTTGAAAGCTGATGCTGACATTGTGGAGAATGCCATTTCGAAATGCAGCCTGGGATAACATGACCACAGACATAGGGGACTGCTCGTTTGATGGGTTGAACCCTCTACCACAGGATTGGCCCATGGGAAGACTGTTGCTGCAAAGCAGAGGCTAGGGCTCCCTATAATTGTGCCTAAGAGCCTCCTCTCAAATGCCTCTTTGTTGCTCAGATGGGGCCCTCTCTCTCTACCTAAGCCAACTTGAAAGGTGAAATCACTGCCCTCCCCCCTATGTGAGATCAGACACCCGGGGGAGTAAATCTCCCTGGCAACGTGGAATATGACTCCCGGGGAGGAATGTAGACCCGGCATC
>PVKY010002130.1:0-18067 GCA_004027775.1 Bradypus variegatus | reverse complement strand
TGTGAAACGAGGAGTTGGGGGGAGAGTTTAGGCTGCAGGTGAGTGGAGAAGGTGGGCAGCTGGCATGCAGGGCCAGAGGGGCCAGAGCACAGAAGAAAGGCTGATTTGCTGTGGAGGGTGCACGTGAAGGGTTTGATAGGACACTATACCCCATGGTGTTTGGGTGCTTGTTTCCAGAACAGGAGAGGAAAGGGGGCGATCAGACGGAGCCCATAATGAGAATTGTGTTGACCCGCTCAGACGGAGCTACGAACTGACTTTTTTAATATTAAGGGTAAAAAAAAATACTATAATTGCAGCCAACACTTTGGAGGCAGGGTCCTAGGAGAACTCTTGGGATGTCTCCCTTGGGGGAGGAGGGGTGATAAATGCAGAGCCGAGCCTCAGCACCCACAGCCGGCTCACTGCAGAGGGCCCCGTGGGGAAAGGAGGCCTGGGGCAGAAGAGGGAGTGGACAGGAGGATTTGGTGTCCCAGTTACAGGCTCCTCTCCCCTGCCCTCCCATCCCCCTCAGGCCACCCGGAATAGCCCTGGCATTTTCACCAGGTCAGGCTGCCAATTCACTCTCATCCACTGCCCTGCTCAGTCAGCCCCGTCCTTCTGTCCTCTCCCAGAGCCTGCAGCCTTCAGGGGTCTCTGTGGCCCCAGACTGTCCGTTGTGTGCTCCTGAGAAACAACACACCATTGTAAAAAGAGCACTGGGAAAGGTCCAAATTTCAATTCCTTTCCTAACCAAGAGCCATGGGCCCAAAAGGCTTCCCTTTCCTGCATCTCAGTCTCCTGGCCTGCTCTGTCTACACTTTCAGATGTTGGAAAGTTCAATTAGGATATGTAGAAGCACTTCATAAACAACGTTGTTTTACTAATTTTCCCACTCCCCTCTTAGAGGGGATGGCCCTGCATTTCCACCAGCCAGCATTTGCAGCAGAACTGGCTTCCTGCAGCTATGCCCCCTTCCCACCATTCTGTAGGCTGAGGCAGCAGAGAGCTGGAGCTTCCATCGCCTTGTCCATCCTTGTTTTCATCTATTGAGGGGTCTGCAGGGGCACCTAAGTGTCCAGCCCTCCTTTATATGCTTAATAAGCTGAACCCCAAGAATGTTTTTTCTTGTCACTCCTTGCAAGGGCAGGCACGGCTTGTTCTGCTGTTCAAGGACAGAACGTCCAATCTGTCAGTCACTGGGCCTGTTTCTTCTCCTCTTCCACCTCCAAACTGTCTTGCCTTATGGCTTTTTCGTTGCTCCTTTGTATCCCCACTTGAAATTAGTAAATGGATTTGGAAACAAATAATAATCACAACTGCCACTGTAGTGAACCCCTGCAGTGTTCTGTGCTAAATGTTTACCTTGTTTATTATCAACAATTCTATATGATAGGGATTATATATATGAGGCTCAGAGATATTAAAAGCCACTTTCCAAGGTAACAAAGCAGTATGAGGCAGAGCCCCCTTTTCAAAAATGGCAATAGCTTTCTTGTTTTCTTTTTTTGTTTGGGATAATAAAAGTAATACATCATACTTATCAATTAGGTAAGAGCAAAAGGTCTGATATACCATGGGTTGGCAAGGATATAGAGTAATGGAATCTTTCATACTTTGCTGGTAGAAGTGCAAATATAATCACTTTGGAAAGCAGTTTGGCGATATCTAGTGGAGTTGAAAATGCACGTACTGTATGACTCAACAATTCAGTTTTGGGGTATACACCCCAGGAAAACTGTTGAACATATACACAGAGACACCTGTGTAGAATTGTTCACTTCAACCCTGTGTTTAATCAAAATTGAAATCACCTGGATGTCCATCAACAAGATAATAGATTGATAATATTGAAACCATGAAATACTCAGTGTAGTTAAGCTTTAATCTAGAGCTACATAAAGAAATCTGAAAGAATATCTTGAACACGCAAAAAAGTACAGAAGACTACATACAGTACAAAATTTAACAATTATGCAGGAACCATATATGTTGTTTATGAATACACACATACTTAAGTAAGTATAAAAACATGCGTGACATCAATAAACACCAAACACAAATGAGCAGTTAACTCTGGGAAGGAAGGAAGAGGAATGGGGGCTTACAAACTGTATCTACATTGTATTCCTTAAAATACGAAATTTCCATAAAAATTGAAGTACGTATTACAAAATGTTAAGATTTGGCAAAGCTTTAGGCATACAAGTGTGTATTATTTTTTTGCTTTTCTGGATGTTTGAAATAATTATATATAAAGTTATATTCATTGTAAAAAATTCATGTTACAGGAAGGCACAAAGAAAATAAATATCACCCATAATCTCACCACCCAAAGATAATCACTATTAACATTTTGAATACCCAGACTATTTTTCTTAGTATGCACACACATACACTCAGATTTCTTCAAAAACAAAACAAAAAAATCTTCATCTTTTCATTTGCTTTTTTTCACTTAATATATTGTGAAATCTTCTCACATCAATATAGAGCCACTCAAAATTTTAATGACTACATAATATTCCTTCACATAGCTGGAAAATAATTTGATCATCAGTTCCTTATTGATGCACATCTAGGATATTTCTAATTTTTTTGCAATTGTAAATAATGCTGCATGAAATATCCCTACATGTAAATCTTTGTCTTATCTCTGATTATTTCCTTAGGAAAATTCCTAGGAGTGGAATTATTGGGTCAAAGGATTTGTACTCTTTAAAAGCCTGGGGGAAAAAAAAAAAGGCAAGCCTGAGATTTTTCTTTTAATAATAGCTTTATTGAGCTATAGTTCACATATCATAAATTCACCGTTTTAAAGAGTACAATTAATTGGTTTTTAGTGAATTCACAGAGTTGTGCAACCATCACCACTATCTAATTCCAGAACATTTTCATTACCCCAGAAAGAAACCCAGTCACCCTCCATTTCCCCTAACTCCCCTGAGTCTAGGCACCCATTAATCTACTTTCTGTTTCTATGGATTTGCCTATTCCAGACATTTCATATATATGGAATCATGTGATATGTGGGCTTTACTGTCTGGCTTTTATTTAGCATTACGTTTTCAAGGTTCACCCATTTTGTAGTATGTATTAGTATTTCATTCATTTTTATTGCCAAAGAACATGCCACTGGATGGGTGTACCCCATTTTTTTTTAATCCATTCATCAGTTAATAGATACTTGGGCTATTTCTACTTTTCACCTAGTATGAATTCTGCTTTGAGCACTCATGTACAGGTTTTTGTGTGGACATATGCTTTCAGTTCTCTTTGGTATGTACCAAGGAGTGGAATTGCTGAGTCATATGGTAACTGTATGTTTAACTTTTTGAGGAACTGCCAGATTATTCTCCAAAGCAGCTACAAAGTTTACATTCCCACCAGAAATATGAGGGTTACCATTTCTCCACATCCTCACCAACACTTGTTTTTGTCTGCCTTTTTGATTATAGCCATTTCAGTAGGTATGAAGTATTGTTTTGATTTGAATTTCTCTAATGATTAATAATGTTGAGTATCTTTTCATGTGCTTATTGGCCAGTTGTATATCTTCTTTGGAGAAACATCTATTCAGTTCCTTTGCCTATATTTTAATGAAATTGTTTATCTTTTTATTGTTGATTTGTAAGAGTATTTTATGTGTTCTGGATGTAAGTCTTTTATCAGATATAGGATTTGCAAATATTTTCTCCCATGTTTTCACTTTCTTCATGGTGTCCTCTGAAGCACAAACATTTTATCATTCATTTCATTTCAATGTCATATCTAAGAAACCAATGCCTAATAAAAGGTCCTGAAGATTTACTCCCGTATTTTCTTCCAAGAGTTTTATAGCTTTAGCTCTTACATTTAGGTCTATGACCCATTTTATTAAGACATATTCACACAGCATACAGTCCTCCAAAGTATACAATCAGTTGTTCACATTACCATCCTATAGTTGTTCATTCATCACCCCGATCTATTTTTTGAACATTTTCCTTGTACCAGAAAAAGTGAAAATAAGAATAAAAAAAAAAAAGAGTGAAAAAAGAACACTCAAATCCCCCCCTGCCCTATTTTTCCTTTAGTTCTTTGTCCCCATTTTTCTACTCGTTCATCCGTATACTGAATAAAGGGGAGTGTGATCCACAAGGCTTTCACAATCGCATTGTATGACCCATTTTGAATTAATTTTTGTATATGGTGTGAGGTAGGGGTCCAACTTCATCTTTTTGCATGAGGATATCCAGTTGTCCCAGCACCAAAGATTGAAGAAAATCCTTACCCCATTGAATTGTCTTGGCACCCTTGTTGAAAGTCAGTTGACCATAAATGTAATGACATATCTGGACTCTCCACTCTATTCCATTAATCTAAACTTCTGTCCTTATGCCAGTTCCGCGATGTCTAGATAACTGTAGCTTTGTAGGAAGTTTTGAGATTGGGAAGTGTGAGTCCTCCAACTTTGTTCTTCTTTTTCAAGATTCTTTTGGATATTTCTGGGACTCTTGCAGTCCAAGCCTGTGTTTTTTAATCATTTTATTATATCACCTCTCGTGAGGGAAAAGAAAAGCAAAACCATGAGTCAGCCATGGTTTTGTGTAGTGTGTGAAATCAGTATATGAATCTGAAAGGTAAAATGAAATTGGACTTCTTTTCTCCATTCCAGCCCTCTGTCAGCCCTATTTACTCTGTAAAAAAATTGGAGCAGCAGGAATGAGGATATATGTGCCTCCTTACATCACACTAGTTTTGGCTATATGATTGTATTAGAGCAAGAAGAAAATTCCAGAACCTTCTATCTGCAGGGCCTCCTGACCACCTGAATGATACTTAATTCCTCCTGATATATTTTCGCTTTGTGTTTCAAGGAAATCCGTTCTAACACATCCTCTTCCCTGCAGCAGTAGCAGCCAAATGAAGAAGCGGCCAACTTCTGCTGTGGGCTACAAGAGGCCCATCAGCCAGTATGCTCGGGTTGCCATGGCAATGGGGTCCCACCCCAGGTACCGGGTAAGAGGCTGGGAAGGGGTGGAGGGAGAAGAGGGGAGTAATAGAGCCTCCACTTCCACCTACTACTTCATCACCCTTACTGCACCCAGTAGTTACTGAGTGCTGAGAAGGTGCAGCCTTGGGCCCCTGCCCATGTCTGGCATGCTGCTCCCACCACAGGCAGAAAATATAATGTTTCTGGAGTTGGATGTGTCCCCTCCAGCAGTCTTTGAGATGGAATTCTCTCATGACCAAGAACAAGACCCCCGGGCACTACACATGGAGAGGCTCATGAGGTTGGACAGCTTCCTCGAAAGACCTTCCACCTCTAAAGTCCGAAAGTCCAGATCCTGGTGAGTAGGGCCTTGGTTAGGGTTGAGCATTGGACGTAGGCAGGGGAACCCCAGGGACTGGTTGAGGCTGAAGAGGGAAGAGGATGGCCAAGCTGTGGGGAGGAGTTCCTAGAGCAAGAGAATGGGGGAAAGGAATGACCTTACTTTTCTATTTCCCACACTTCCCTAACCTCCCTTTATGTCCTCCCCCCACCGCCACCACCCCATTCCCACCCCTGTAGGTGCCAGAGTCCTCAGCGGCCTCCGTCCTCCACCACACATGCCTCGCTGGCCTCCGCTTCCCTGTGCCCCACAACAGTGCTAGACCATGAGTGACAACCTTCGCGGCCAGGTCCCCAGACCCCAGGGATGGGGCCGTCAGCCCTGGATCATCTCATCTGCCGCTTGTGTGCGTGCGTGTGTGTGCGTGTGCGCGTGCGTATGTGTGACGGGGTGAGACTCTGGCAGACAGTGCCTCTGCCTGCTCTTAGCCTCCTTTATTTAAGTAATGTTATTTATTTGTGGAGCTCAATTTGTATAGGGAGGATGTCCCCGACTGAGCTGTCTGGACCTGCATCCCCTTTTCTTCTGACTTTAGACCCCCAGTGAGACCTCAGGCGACTCCCATGTCAACTGCTCCCAGAGGGGAAGGTGGCCAGTGCCTGAGAAGAGGACTTTTTCTACTTGTCCCACTCTATAATCTCCGTCTCCTCCTCCGCTGATGGTGAGCAGCTCCTAAGCACTTTCTGGGACTAGAAAAATGCTGGGTGTCCACTGAAGACAAGAGACACCCTGACAGTGTGGGGTGTTTGCTCCCAGTGGAGAGAGCTTTGCTGCGCCAGGAGAGTAGAAAGCTCTAGTTTCTGGGGCTTAGACAACCTCTTTTGGCTGCTCGAGCTCTTTTTCAAGGACTTCAGTGGCCTTGCCAACACAGCCCGTGTTCTCCAGCTTTGGCAGGAACTCATGGCTTCCCAAACTCTGCCTCCTCCTGCCCTCCCAGCGCTTGGGTGGGAATTGCAGATCAATCCGTTGCTGCCTCTTCTGGACCCGCGGGAAATGGGACAGTAGTGGAGCCCACTTGGACAGTCATCAAGGGAAGTCCTTCCTCCGGGTCTCTTTGTTTCTGTCCCTTCCAAGGAGTAACTTTGGACAACGAGCAATGGAGCCGACTCCCCAGCATTTTCCTGCTGTGGTCTGTCTCCCCTGCAGCTGCCTGGAACCCAGTTCATGGTGGGAGGAATGAGTCATTCTGACCCTGCTAAACAGAGTGTGTTGCCATCATTTAGCACGAGAGGAGAACCAGGCCCAGTCTGCCAGCTCTGCCTATTACCCCTGGTGTCAAATCACATTTTGGGGGCACTATTTTGTTGAAAACTGACTCTTTCTTCAGTAGTTTTGCAAATTGGTCCTGAGGGCAGTACTTCTTGTCTCCCTTTGTGACATCCCAAGATGTCTCCAGGTATCTCAAGTGATAAGTAAATTTCTATATATATAAAGAGGAGAATTTTCATCAACTTACTTTTTAAGTGTATATTTTGGTGGAGAGGGGAAGGAATAATCATGAAAGCAAACAACTGATTTAAGATTTCCAAAATGCCAAAACAGTGGGAGTCTGCAACTCCTAGAATACAGAGGGTTCTGTCTTTGGGGTAAATTGTGAGACTGAGAGACCTCCCTGAAATTTGGTGTGTGGGAGGTGGAGGTGGGGGATGATTACCTGGTTCTCTTTCCATCAGGAAATGCGCCCTTCTTGCACAGTTCAAGTTCTGCTCAAGGGCCACACTTTGGTATGGTCTCGCTCCATGCTGCTGGCATTACTGGACTCTGTGGTTGGGCAACTCAATTGCCATCTGTTCCTGTCCTTCGAGGAAATAACATTTTTCATCAGAGCCCAAGGGATGAATTTTGAGACTCTGGAGTCAGATGAGAAGTTTGGCCATGGCTGGGACAGAAGCATGGACAGGACAGTGGCCTAGGCCCGGGGGTCCTCCAGGGCCGTGTTGAGCAGCCCCTCCCACCGACCCCTTTCTCGCTTGTGGATGAAGCAGCACGCATCGCCCCGTTCACTACTGGGCACATCGGCTCTCCATTGTCTGGTCACTCATTCCTCACGGTCTCTAGAGCACAATAAACCCAACTTCACCACCCCCAGTCTGCAGGCTGGGCCTGAGCTGTGGTCAGAGAAGGAGCTGCTGCCTGCAGTTTCGTGTCTGTGTGTATGTGTGTGCGTGTCTGTGCGTGTTTACCTCCACAGGGGACACGCTGCACTCAGCATAAGCTATGCTGGGTACAGGCCACCAGGGGTGGCTGGATCTCAGTCTCTCTGTCTCCTTTGCCTTTTGATGTATCAGATATTTGATTGACAAAGTAAGGGCCTTGATTGGGACCAAATTTCCATGTCTGTTGTTATGGTCTTTATTTAGGACAACAGGTAACAATGCAGTGGCCCATTCTTGTCACTCTATACATATGACTCTACAGGACATATGTAATATATAAATATATATATATAGAAGATGTTCCCCTCTGTCCCCTTGGCTTAGGATGGAGGCCTCTCTGCTGAGCTGAGGTGCAGCCTGCAGGTCCCAGCCCTGTTCAAACTAATGCAGTCGACAATAAAGGAATGAATATCGTTATGGAGTTGGTTGCCTGCCTTCTCTTCCCTTTGTTTAGTTTCTTCCTGCTTTTCCTACCTTTTTCCTTTTCTCCCTCCTCTCCTCTCGTTTTTTCCAGCAGCAGCTCAAGAGTATTTGGGGCCCAGCAACCATCATCAGCTCTTTGGAAAAGAACTTTGGCTGCTTAATAAAAGGGGACCTGTGTGCTCCTCAGGGCCGAGGGCAGGGCCCAGGTTCTAGGCGGAAGTTTCTGTGTTCTAGGCTCGTGGCCCCCTACTGTTCATTCTGAGCTATTCCCAGATTTAGAAATTCCTGGGTCCTGTCCAGATGAGCTGTCAAAATCATACTCCCCTCTGTATCTCCACTTATCAGCAGAGAGAGAGCGAAGGCAGGAAAGAACTCGCCTCAAGCCCATGGAGGTACCTGGCACCTGGCAGGTGCTGCATCAAAGAACTTAAACGACGAGCTTCCCCTTATCCTCCCTTCCCAGGGCCTCTTGTCCCTCCCTCTGGGTTCTAGCTGTTGGCTCCCTGAAAGGTGGATGTCTTACAGGGAATGAAAAGTAGTTACTGCCAAACATGCAAACACAAAGCCACGAACCCTGACACCCAGGGGAGCACTGAGTTAGTGAGGTGCCGACAGCACTGCAGGAAGCCAGTGGCTTGGGCTCAGAAAGCTCTCCTGCCCGGGCCCAGGCCTTGGCACTGAGGTCTGCAGGGTCCCAGGGCTGATGGGGCCAGGCTGCTGGGAAGGGACTTGCCAGGTGTTGTGTTAGATGCTTTGTGCACACTCTTTCATGTAACCCCCAGGTGGGAATATTGTCCCTGGTTTACAGATGAGATTTAGGGAAATTAACTAACGGCTAAAGACGTGCAGTGAGTGATGGAGCCGGAGTGCAGACTTTAAGCCCATCTTTTTTTTTCTCTTCCTGTACGCCCCACTACCTCTAGCCCACCTGTATCTCAGGAAACTGTTAGGCTCCCTCCATGTTTGAAAGTAGTGAAAGCCAGGGACAGAGGGGCTGTGCGACTTGTCTCCATGTACATGGTTGGGAATAAAACCACATCTCCAGACCCTTGGCCTAGAGGCCCAGATGTACAACCCACTTCTTCCTCCCATGGTCAGCAGGGTGAGATGGGAGGTTCCTCAGAGCCCCTGTCAACGGCCAGAGGGTAGGAATTCTCCCTTGGGTCCAGGGCTTTCTGCCTGTTGATAAGAAAACTGCTGTGTCTTGTCTTCCTCCAAGCCGGGCACCCGCTCTCCACGGGTGACTTCTTTCTGCCGGCACACACCTAAGCGCCAGGGTGTGTGAGGTAAAACTGGGCTGCAGCTGAAGATTCTCTTCTGCTGGCTTGAACAAAATATGGACACAGGTGTGCCATGGAGCCGAGGGTGGGGACAGAGATAGGCCCTAGGGACGGCCTCGTACACAGACTCAACCCCCACAGAGACCCTCTGTTGCACTGCCCATCTCCTGTCTGTCTGCCTGGGCTTTATGTCTTTCCTCAACTGCTCTGGTTCATGAGGCAGAAAATACAGCTGCTGGCAGCTCTCGGTTTGCATCATCCAGCCATCCGGAGAGGCTTGAAATCTCAGTCCCCAGGCCAAATTCCTGGGAATGGGACTCAGATTCAGGAGTTTGGGTCAGGTGGGTGGAACATGACGTATGGACCAGCCCTTCCTAGAGTCCCACAGCTGGGACCACATGGCTAGGGGGTAAGGGGGCCTGGGTAAAGGTATTTCTGAACAAAGATGAGGGTAGGAGTGGGGGCCCCGCACAGTCCACATAACAGAGGTTTATGATCAGTGGGCCCATCACCCCCTGATGGCTTCAGAAAATTTGGGTCTGGGCTCATGCTATTACTCTGACCATTTCTTTATACAATGTAGTCCAAGGATCGCCTTTATCAAAATGATCACCTTTAGAGATTCTTCCTCATGAGATCCAGAATGGATCCATGTGGTACACATGACAGGTTGGTTTTCCAGTATCTGTTCTTCCCATCTTCCTTACTCGTGTGCCTAGATAAAAATACCCATAGTGGAGCCCAAAGGTGCTGCCATGGCTGCCAGTGGGGTCGGCAGGGCGTTGTGGGTCAGTGAAGCCGCTGGAGTCCTGGACGAGGTAGGTCAGCTTCAGGGCACCCAGCACTTCGCCACTGGTAGGAATGATTTCCAGAGGATCTTGATCCACAAGTTGGGACTTTTTGCTGCCACAGTTTGGCCGCCAGGAACTTGAGTGACATTGACCTAATGCACCCCCAGGCGGGGGTCTAGCGAAACACACGGAATCCCCATGCTGTGCTCCAAGAGCCTCCCCAAGACATCCTCCAGTTCTGTGATCAGCTTCTGTGGCAACTGAAGTTTGGCTTAGATGGGCAGCTTCCCCTCCCTGCCTGGTTTTCTTTCCCCACGAGTCCCCTCAGAATGCCATTCCCTGGTCAGCACTTAGGATTCAGCTCAAGTGTTGCCTCTGTTCTGTGAAGGGGGGATGATCTTTGCTCTTGTTCTGGGGAGTAACCTAATGGTATTTTACAAATATTTGAAATAAAGACTGCACACAAAGGCAAAACAAAACATATTCCCAGACTCCCTTGGAGAAATGGTGGTCACGTGCCTCGGTTTTAGCTGAGGAGATGTAAGTGGAAATCTCCTAGGGATTTCTGGGAATGTTTTTACTTTCTTGATGTAGACATCACTCATTTTCCTCTGCCCCTTCCTCCTTCCTGCCTGGAACTCCAAAGCACTTTCTGGAAGTGTGTTCATTCATTTGCTAAATAGTTATTGAGCACCCATCACCCAGATGTTCCAGGGACTGTTTGCAGTGCTGGGAGTATAGCAGTGACTAGCATAGACAGACATTCTAGGGCGGGGGAAAGACAACAAGAGAAACATACTGCCTGTCAGATGGGGATAAGAGGTGTGGAGAAAAATGAAACAGAAGGTGGGGAGTTCCTGGTACCAGTGGTTGCGGTGGGGTTCAGTTTTAAAGCCCTCCCATAGAAGGTGACGTTTGAGCAAATTCCTGAGGGAGGTAAGCAGTGGAACATGCAGACATCTGGAGGAAGTGGACTCTAGCTGAGGGAAGATTGCAAATTTCCTGAGCAGGTGGGTGCCGGGTTCGTCTGAGGGGATGTGCCCCAGCACGCTGACGGTGGGGAGAGGCGGCGAGTCAAGTCCCTGAGCGGGTCTGAGCTGCCTCACCGGCCTGATCTGTCGGCTTCCGGACCTGTAATGGCGTGAGACAGTAAACCCCTCTGGGTCTAGGCCTGTTAGGCCTACTGGCCACGGGTCTGCATTTTAAACAAGGACCCCCAGGTGGTTCCTATGAACACTCAGTGAAGTCTGAAGCCAATTGTGCTTCAAGTCACGCACTCTGTGAGCCCGGCCCTTGCACAAGAGCCAGCGCTGGGCCCACCTGCTTGCACCAACAGCAGCCTCACCCTCAGGGCTGGCGGAGGCCCACAAAGCCTCTCAACGGCATCTTAGGAGCCTCTGTGCTCAGTCGTGTGTCCCTTCTCCACAAGTGAGCTGTGGGGTGCTTGCTACCCTCTTTGGCTAGAATAGCCAAAGTGATCATTTGCTCTCCAGAGCTCTCATTTCACAACATGGAAAAGCCCAGAAAAGGAAAGTAATTTCCCAAAAGTGACGCAAATAGCCAGCGGGATGGACCTGGAGTGCATAAAGGCTTTCTAGTTAGACCCACTGTTTATGTTTTTGTTGTTTATTTTATTTTATTTTTATGGTTGTTTTTTAAATAATTTTAAACCTACAGAAAAGTTGTCAGAACTAGAACTCCCATCTATTCTTCACCCAGAGACCCCATGCAAGTTTTGCCAGCAGTCCCAAGAATGGCCTCTGTAGTGGAAGGATCCAATCTGGGATCTTATGTGCCCTCGGTTAATCTCCTTTGACCAGAAGTTTCCCTCAAACTGTTCTTGACGTTTGTGCCTTTAACATTTTTAAATATCACAGGCTGGTTAGTTTGTAGACTTGATTCAGGTTTGCCTGATGTCTCCGCATTATTCAATTCAGGTGATGCACGGATTGACAGTGTGGTCTTCTCACTGCACCCATCAGGTAGTGTGTGATACTATCACTTTGTCCGTTACTGCGGATGCTACCGGTGATCACGTGATTCAGGTGGTGTCTGCCAGACTCCATTGCACAGGTACTCTTTACCTCTTTGTAGTTAATAAGCATTTTTTGAGGCGATCCCCAGAAACTATGTAAATATCTGGCTTCTTTTCTAAATTTTACCCACTAATGTTAGCATCCATTGATGTCTCTTGCTTGAATGAATTGCTGTGATGGTTGCCAAATGGTGACTTTCTAATTCCATTATTTCTTCTACATGTATTAGTTGGCATTAACTTCTAAGGAATAGCTTTCTCTTCTTCCCATTTATTTATATCAATGTGGGCTCATGGATTCCTGTTTTATTCAATAGGTTATAGTCCATAATTACCATTATTTGTTTTGATCAAATTATCTCAGATTTGGCCAGTGGCAGTTCCTCTGAGCTGGCTTTGTGTTCTTTGGAAATATCCCCAATATTTATTTATTTATCTATCCATCTATTTCTTTTGAAAATCCCCAATATTTATTTACTTATCTATCTATCTGTCTGTCTATCTATCTAGTTATCTATCTATCTATCTATCTATTTTGCCTCTTTTTTAAATTCTTGAATAGCTGCAATTGTTTGTTAGCTTCTGGGACACTTCCCTCCCACCCCCAACCTTTATTATTATTATTTTTTGTCATTCCAATTGATTTATGCCATCGACTTCATTAAATTACCCCTTTGTTGAAGAATTTACGAAGACTCCCTCCCCAACATGCTTTTAGCACTTCCTTACCTCCTGGCATAAAAATATGTTCTAGATCATCTTATACTTTCTCTGCCCTGGTCCAGAATCAGACCTTTCTTCAAGGAGTCCTGATTCGTTTTAGTGGAGAATGGTGTGCGTATTGCTAACAGGCTGTGTCTGCTCCCAGGCTTCTCAGTGGACAGAGCTCGGAAATATACATATGTATGTATGTACATGCACACACGTGTTCTAGTTTGCTAATGCTACTGGAATGCAAAATACCAGAAATGGATTGGCTTTTAGAAAAGGGGGTTTATTTGGTTACACAGTTACAGTCTTAAGGCCATAAAGTGTCCAAGGTAACACATCAACAATTGGGTAACTTCACTGGAGGATGGCCAATGGCATCCAGAAAACCTTTGTTAGTTGGGAAGGCACATGGCTGGCATCTGCTCCAAGTTCTGGGTTCAAAATGGCTTTCTCTCATGATGTTCCTCTCTAGACCCCAGCTCCTCTTCAAAATGTCACTCTCGGTTGCTCTTGGGGCGTCCTCTCTTAGCTTGTCTGGAGTAAGAGTCTGCTTTCAACGGCCGTCTTCAAACTGTCTCTCATCTGCAGCTACTCTCTCAGCTTCCTTGCATTCTTCAAAGTGTCCTTGGCTGTGGCAAGCTCGCTCCTTCTGTCTGAGCTTATACAGTGCTCCAGTAAACTCATCAAGGCCCATGCTGAATGGGTGGGGCCACACCTCCATACAAACTATCCAGTCAGAGTTATCACCCACAGTTGGGTGGAGCGCATTTCCATGGAAACACTCAAAGAATTACAATGTAATCAACACTGATACATCTGCCCACAAAAGATTACAGCAAAGATAATGACGTTTTGGGGACATAATATATTCAAACCAGCACACACATGTTATGATTATATTTACTTGTATATCTATCTATCTATCTATCTATCTATCTATCTATCTATCTATCTATCTATCTATCTATCATCTATCTATCACCATGATTTCATACTGATTCCTCCAATTCCAACCCAACAAGACAGGGTTCATTATTTTTTATTATAAAATTTAAGAAGCTGAAAAATCCTACATCAAAAAATTAATAAAAAATTTTAGAGAGCTCTGCCAGATATTTAATTAATAAAAAATAATAATATATCTGAATGTGGTTAAAAGGGGATGTTTTATGTTGCATATTTTATTAAAGTAACAGAGATTAGTGTTCCCAGTTTTCATCCTTCTAACTCCTTTCTCTGACAGGCCTGCATTAAGCACAACATATTTACTAATTCGCCCAATCCCCTTGTAGTGGCCAATCTCTTTCCCCCAAGGGCTGCCACCCTGCTCATCTGTCCTCCTCCCATGGACGCTAACCCCTGCCAGGCCTCTGTTCTACCCACCAGTGTGTGGTGCCAGGGGCTAGAGATCTCCTTCTTATCAAAGGATGATCTCTAGCTTTGCACCTTCACATTTTGCCACAAGGTAAGTTGGTAGAGCAGGTGGTAGGAGGATTTCTGGAAGCCATTTCTGCACTGGGTCAGCCAGCAGTGATGGCAGTAACTCTCTACACATGAAAGAAAAAAATTGTATGACCATGTGAGTACATCACAAGGGCCCCTCAGCACTCACTGGGCCCTAAAAGGGATCTGTGCAAGTGAGGGCTCCTGGGGTTTAAGGTCCACAGTAAATCGACTTCAGTCCATGAGATTGAAGGGCAAAGCTTTTAGGGCAAAGGTGGTCCAAGGTAGAAAGTAACCCCACATGTACCCCTTTGGTGCCCTGGCCCTGCTCTTTCCCCCCTCCTCTCTGAACCACTCCCCAAGTCCGCAGTCCCAAAGACTTATTCTCTAGCTTCTCCCTGGTAAAGAGAGCATAGACAGGCTGATAGCACTATGGAAAAATGTCTTAGCAGAAAACTTTTAAAAAAATTAAGAGTAATGCATGCCAAGTCATAAAATTTGAAATTAAACAACAGCAGCAGCAACAAATATATATATTTATATGAAATCAGGAAAATACATAGGAATTTAAACAATACTCAGAGAAATAATTTTGATATTTTGATCTATGTGTTTCTTGGGACGATTAAGAATGGGTAGGGTTCCAATTTGCTAATCCTGCTAGGATGCAAAACACCAGAAATGGATTGGCTTTTATAAAAGGGGGGTTATTTGGTTACACAGTTACAGTCTTAAGGCCATAAAGTGTCCAAGGTAACACATCAGCAATCAGGTACCTTCACTGGAGGATGGCCAATGGTGTCCGGAAAACCTCTGTTAGCCAGAAAGGCACATGGCTGGCATCTGCTCCAGAGTTCTGGTTTCAAGATGGCTTTCTCCCAGGACATTCCTGTCTAGCTTGCAGTTTCTCTTCAAAACTCTCAGTTGCTCTTGGGGCATTTGTCCTCTCTTAGCTTCTCCGGAGCAAAAGTCTGCTTTCAAAGGCCAGCTCTAAAATGTCTCTGTAAGTTGCAACTCCTCTCTCAGCTCCTGTGTGTTCTTCAAAGTGCCCTTTTGGCTGTAGCAAGCTTGCTCCTTCTGTCTGAGCTTATACAGTGCTCTTGTAAACTAATCAAGGCCCATGCTGAATGGGTGGGGCCACACCTCCATGGAAATGATCTAATCAGAGTTACCACCTACAGTTGAGTGGGTTGCATCTCCATGGAAACACTCAAAGAATTACAATCTAATCAACACTAATATGTCTGACCACACAAGACTGCATCAAAGATAATGGCGTTTTGGGGGATATAATACATTCAAACTGACACAGGTAGGTAAGAGCTTTTCAGCCCACCGTGGAACTCTGCCCAGACTCTGTGCCCAGCATTCATTGAAGATCAGACTTCCCCAGAGTGTTGTTGTCGAGTGTGTGTTTGTGCAAATGTGTGCACACACAGGTTACACACCCGTGCCCTGGTTCACACCAGGTGTTGTGTAGAATGCATGCTCTATGTGGCTGGCAAGCTTCCTTTCTCTTTCAAATGTGCTTTTTGAATTCAGGCCTCCTCACACAGGTCTCTTTTCAGAGGAGAGGATGAACAGTTTTCTGCATTCCCACATATTCACACAGACAGTCTCCTTCCTTCCTTCCTTCCTTCCTTCCTTCCTTCCTTCCTTCCTCCCTTCCTCCCTTCCTCCCTTCCTCCCTTCCTTCCTTTCTCCCTTAAATTGAGGGCCTCTGTGGGCTGGGAGCAGGGGTGAGCTATCAGTGAATTAAAGAGAAGACAAAGGATTTTTAAGAAAGAATGATAATGTATTTTATCTATCCACATTTTTAATGAAGAAAGTACATAAAACTACTCAATACTTAAACATAAAAAGTTAAGATATATACATACGTATATAAGAGAAAGAGAGAGAGAGAGAAAATAGGTTTGAAGGAAAGAGATAAAGAAAGAAAGCTGCAAGTGAGAAAGCTATCCAGGGATCTCATCTAGAGAAAAACAGTATTCAGAAAGAGTAATCCCAGACATGAAGTGGTGGGAGATTGAGAAGATGTGGAAGGCAGCTCGACAGGAAGTGCTTTGTGCTCACCACTCTCCCGCCTGCCCCCGACCCCCCACACCCCCATTCCCACCCCCGGGAGCTAAGGAAAGTTAAAATTGACCTTTGGATCTTTTTGGCTGGTGCATGAATTTAAATGTCATCTCTGCAAAGAAAAAAAAAAAAAAGAAAGACAACAGCATTTCAGCTTTTATTATTATTTAACTTCTGAAATTTAATGCTGAACCAATGGTTTATTTTCCCAGGGAACTCAGTTTTGCATATTTGAGTTTCAGATATTTTCTTCCATGCCTAATAGGCATCCCACCGTCAGTTAAGCATATGACAGTTCCCTTTGATCTGCAGAAAAAGGCTGCTTGACTCATCTTTGCTTTCCATAGTATTGACAATTCACAGTTGTTCTTGGCCCTTTCCCCTCCCAAATTAAATCCATATTTGATTACATTTTGTTCTAGTAGGCATGAGAGGCAGCGGAAACGACAATACAAATAATTCAGTGAAAAAGACTTCAGGGATAAATTGATTATCACCCTGGATGAGCTAGGGAAGAGACACCCATCCCTCCAGGGCTCACAGTTCACTTCTCCCAGCAACGAGAGTCCCTGGAAACCAGCCAACCCCTTCCACTTCCCAAGAGAATCTCCGTGCTCTAAGCCTGCCTCCACTCAATTTGCTTTACATAGGAAAAATAATTCCTAGGGAGCTGTTGAAAACCGACATTCCTTCTGGAAAAACGGGAGAGTAGGAGTAAAATATTTTAAAAGTGCATTAAAGAATGGAGGGGGGTATGATATCTAAATAAACCCAACTAAGAGTGCATATACACACACACACACACCCATAGAAAATCCCCGTTACCAATTAGAAAATGGAATCCAGGTTGGGGAATAACTTTGCAATATTCTTCACTTCATCAGTGAATCAGGGGATTGAAGAAAGGGAGGGAACTTCATTCATTCATTTCATGACTATTTACTGATCACCTACAAAGGCAAGGCCTTAGGCAATAAGGCGTGTCCCACGATCGACCCATCAGCTAGTCCCCTCTACCCTACACTTCCCACTTCTCAGTTTCTGCTGCCTCTTACCCTCCCTACATCAAATCTTGCCAGAATACAAGAGCCTCCTACCTGGTTGCTCAACTTCAGGTGTTTCTCCTCCCCTCTCCCCCAATAGTGCATTTTCCGTACAAAGAGCCAAAGAGATACTTGATGGCAAAGAATTTATATTTACAATATAAAATAAGGTCATGTGAGTCCCCTGCTTAAAACCCTCCAATAGTTTTATGTTGTACTTTAAAACTAGACTTTTTCCAATGGACTGCAAGCTCCTATGTGACCTGATTCCTGTCTGCTTCTATGACGGTCTTGTATCACTCTTCCCCTTCAAATTACTCTGCAGCTAAACTGGCCTTTTGATTGTCTTCTTTTGTTCCTCAGATATGCTATGCTTGTTCCCTTTGCACTTACTTCCTTTTTTTCATAATGCTTCCCCCCCAGAGTTTTAGATGGAGCCTCCTTTCACCATCCAGGCCTTAAATCAAATGTCACCTCACTTCTCACTCATGTGAAAGGAGCTGCTCACCCAAGTAATTTCCTACTCCATTATCCTTTTCTTGCTTTCTAAAAGCACAGCATATAGCCTATTTTACTTCTTTCTTTGTTTACGTTAGTAGTTCTCAAAGCATGGCTCTAGGAGGAGCAGCAACCCAGCATCTGGGAACTTGTTGGAAATGCATATTCTCGGGCTCACCCTAGACCTAGTGAATTAGAAAATCAAGGTGGGCCGGGCAAACTGTTTTAGGAAACACTCCAGGTAATTCTGATGA
>PVKY010002129.1:0-27275 GCA_004027775.1 Bradypus variegatus | reverse complement strand
GCCTCACTGTCACGCCACGCCCCGCCTCCTCAGGTGTGATCTTCCAGACGCGCAAGGACGGCTCCCTCCCGCCCCACGTGCACTACAAGATCCGCCAGAACTCCAGCTTCACTGAGAAAACCAACGAGATCCGCCGGGCCTACTGGCGGCCCGGGCCCAACACGGGCGGCCGCTTCTACTTCCTGTACGGCTTCGTCTGGATCCAGGGTGAGGGGCCGCCTTGCTGCGGGCGGGGTGGGGCGCGGGTGGGCGGCAGCCCTGACCGCGGCGCCGGCGCCCCGCAGACATGATGGAGCGCGCCATCATCAACACCTTCGTGGGGCACGACGTGGTGGAGCCGGGTAGCTACGTGCAGATGTTCCCGTACCCCTGCTACACGCGCGACGAGTGAGTGGCCGGCGGCCCCCGAGCCGCCTCTCCCAGCATCGCCCACACCCCCGCTTACCATTCACCCTACCTCCTGCCCTCCCGAGACCCTCATGCCCCTACCCCCAGCTTCCTGTTTGTCATCGAGCACATGATGCCGCTCTGCATGGTCATCTCCTGGGTCTACTCAGTGGCCATGACGATCCAGCACATCGTGGCGGAGAAGGAGCACCGGCTCAAGGAGGTGCGGGAGGGGGGTGGGTGGGGCCGGGACTCCCTCCCTCTGGGGTCTGGGCGGCCGGAGCGTGCTCCTCCCCAGGCCGCCACCCCCAGCGCCGCCGCCCGCAGGTGATGAAGACTATGGGCCTGGACAACGCGGTGCACTGGGTGGCCTGGTTCATCACGGGCTTCGTGCAGCTGTCCATCTCGGTGACGGCGCTCACGGCCATCCTCAAGTACGGCCAGGTGCTCATGCACAGCCACGTGCTCATCATCTGGCTCTTCCTGGCCGTCTATGCCGTGGCCACCATCATGTTCTGGTGAGCAGGCCCCTCCCCTGGCACCGGTGGGCGGCCACACCGCGGGGAAGGGCAGCGGGCCGCGCGGGGCTCACTGTGCTGACCTCGGCGGCCCCCCAGCTTCCTGGTGTCCGTGCTGTACTCCAAGGCCAAGCTGGCCTCGGCCTGCGGCGGCATCATCTACTTCTTGAGCTACGTGCCCTACATGTACGTGGCCATCCGCGAGGAGGTGGCGCACGATAAGATCACGGCCTTCGAGAAGTGCATCGCGGTAGGGGCGTGGCGCGTGGGCGGGAAGGGGGCGCGCTGGGTTGAGCCTAGGTGGGCAGGGTGTCCCTACCGTCCCCCGCCCACTGAGCGCTGTCTCGCAGTCCCTGATGTCCACCACAGCCTTCGGCCTTGGCTCCAAGTACTTCGCCCTGTACGAGGTGGCGGGTGTGGGCATCCAGTGGCACACCTTCAGCCAGTCGCCCGTGGAAGGGGACGACTTCAACCTGTTCCTCGCGGTCATCATGCTGATTGTGGATGCGGCCGTCTACGGCGTGCTCACTTGGTACATTGAGGCCGTCCATCCAGGTATTGCCCCCCACCCTGGAAGGGCAGGGAAGGGGGTGGCGGCGGAGGGGTGCTCCGCGGAGTGTGTGTGTGGGGGGAGCCTCTCTGAGCTCTTGCGGACCGCGCAGGCTGGAGTGTGCGCCCAGGCCCCGGGTCAGCCTGCCCTCCCTATCCGGCCCCCAGGCATGTTCGGGCTGCCCCGGCCATGGTACTTCCCACTGCAGAAGTCCTACTGGCTGGGCAGTGGGCGCGCCGAGGCGTGGGAGTGGGGCTGGCCGTGGGGACGCGGCCCCCGCCTCAGCGTCATGGAGGAGGACCAGGCCTGCGCCATGGAGAGCCGGCGCTGCGGTGAGCGGGCCCCGGGCGGGGGCTGCGGTGCGGGCCCCCTCGCTCCGGCCGTCGCTGACCCGTGCCCCCGGTGCAGAGGAGGCGCGCGGCATGGAGGAGGAGCCCAGCCACCTGCCGCTGGTGGTGTGCGTGGACAGGCTCACCAAGGTCTACAAGAACAAGAAGCTCGCCTTGAACAAGCTGAGCCTGAATCTCTACGAGAACCAGGTCGTCTCCTTCCTGGGCCACAACGGGGCGGGGAAGACCACCACCATGTGCGTGATCGTGGGGGGGCGCGGGCAGGGGCGGGCGGGGAGGGGGCGGCAGTGGGGACCGGCTGACCCCGCCCACCCGCCAGGTCTATCCTGACCGGCCTGTTCCCGCCCACCTCGGGCTCGGCCACCATATACGGGCACGACATCCGCACGGAGATGGGCGAGATCCGCAAGAACCTCGGGATGTGTCCGCAGCACAACGTGCTCTTCGACCGCCTCACGGTGGAGGAGCACCTGTGGTTCTACTCGCGCCTCAAGAGCCGCGCGCAGCAGGAGATCCGCAAGGAGATGGACAAGTGGGCGGGGCAGCGAGGCGGGGGCGGGGCCACGGCACAGGAGAGCTTCGTGTGGGCGGGGCTTCAGGGCGAGGGTGGGGCCATGGGTGTAGGAGGAAGTCGCGGTGAGACACGAGGCAGGGCTGCAGCTCAGAGGGCGGGGCCTCGGCGCAGGAGGATGTCTAGGGAAATAGCCAAGTGGGCGGGCAAAACTGTGGTCCAGGGGCGGGGCCGCGGGACCGGGCCAAGCCCAGAGCCCCTTGCCCCTGCTCCCTCCAGGATGATTGAAGACCTGGAGCTTTCCAACAAGCGGCACTCGCTGGTGCAGACGCTGTCGGGAGGCATGAAGCGCAAGCTCTCGGTGGCCATTGCCTTCGTGGGTGGCTCCCGCGCCATCATCCTGGACGAGCCCACGGCCGGCGTGGACCCCTATGCGCGCCGCGCCATCTGGGACCTCATCCTGAAGTACAAGCCCGGTGAGTGGGATGCGGGTGGCCGTGGGGGGCTAAGGGGGGCCTGAGGGGTGGCCACGGCCTGCTCCACCAGCCCCTGACCCTCATCTGGGCGTGTGCAGGCCGCACCATCCTGCTGTCCACCCACCACATGGACGAGGCGGACCTGCTGGGGGACCGCATCGCCATCATCTCCCACGGCAAGCTCAAGTGCTGCGGCTCCCCACTGTTCCTCAAGGGCGCCTACGGCGACGGCTACCGCCTCACACTGGTCAAGAGGCCTGCTGAGCCTGGGGGCCCCCAAGGTCCGTGCTGAGGCTGCCCTGTTCCTGGGGAGCCCTGGGACCCCACCCCAGGGGGTGGGGCCCGCCCTGGCCCACCCTTTCCCTCCTTGCTGCCCTCCCTCCGCAGAGCCAGGCCTGGCCTCCAGCCCCCCAGGGCGCGTCCCCCTGAGCAGCTGCTCGGAGCCCCAGGTGTCCCAGTTCATCCGCAAGCACGTGGCCTCCTGCCTGCTGGTCTCCGACACCAGCACCGAGCTCTCCTACATCCTGCCCAGTGAGGCTGCCAGGAAGGGGGCCTTTGAGCGCCTCTTCCAGGTGGGTGAGCCGGCGGGGATGGGGGCACCTGCGGGCACCCTCCCCGGCCCAGCCTGGGCCTCACCTGACCCTTCCACAGCACCTGGAGTGCAGCCTGGACCTGCTGCACCTGAGCAGCTTCGGGCTGATGGACAGCACCCTGGAGGAGGTGTTCCTCAAGGTGTCGGAAGAGGACCAGTCGCTGGAGAACAGTGAGGCTGGTGAGCAGCCATGGGGTGTGCCAGGGCCACGAACTATCCCCACCACAGCCAGAACTGGGGCCTGGGCTCTCCGGGGTCAGCTTGAGGCCAGGGAGCTTGGAAGACCAGGTGGGCATGGGGTGCTGGGCTCCCCAAGATCAGCCTGGGACCCAGAGGTCCTGGGTGGGCAGGTGGGCCTGGGGGGTGTGAGCTCTCCAGGGCCAGGTGCACAGGTGGGCGGCACCCTGAGCTCTCCATCGCTCCCCCACTCCTCGCCGGCCCTTGCATCTGCAGATGTGAAGGAGTCCCGGAAGGACATGCTGCCGGGGACTGAGGGGCCGGTGGCGGGGGAGGCTCCCACTGGCAACCTGGCCCAGTGCTCGGAGCTGGCCCAGTCGCGGGCATCGCTGCAGTCGGTGTCCTCGGTGGGCTCTGCCCGTGGTGACGAGGGGGCTGGCTACGCCGAGGTCTACAGCGACTACCGCCCTCTCTTTGAGAATCCGCAGGACCCCGATAATGTCAGCTTGCAAGGTGGGGGCACAACCGGGCATGGGGGGCCGGGGCTGGGCAAGGTGCCTGGGCCACGGCTCAGCCTGCCTGTCCCTGTGCAGACGCCGAGCCCGAGGCCCTCACGCGGGTTGGCCAGGGCAGCCGCAAGCTGGAGGGCTGGCGGCTCAAGGTGCGCCAGCTGCATGGCCTGCTGGTGAAGCGCTTCCACTGTGCCCGCCGCAACTCTAAGGCGCTCTGCTCCCAGATCCTGCTGCCCGCCTTCTTCGTCTGCGTGGCCATGACTGTGGCTCTCTCTGTGCCCGAGATCGGTACGGGCACGGGGCGGTGGGATGGGACTGTCGGAGGGCATGTGGGCGAGCATCTGTTCTCACCTCGACTCCACTCCCAAGCAACCTGGGGGTGCCTCCTCCGGTCAGGGCCCCCGCTCGGGCCCTCTGAGCTTTGAGAGGCAGGAACCTTGGCCTGGTGGGCACCGGCAGGACTCCACTCAGCAACCCCGACTGTTATCCCAGGTGACCTGCCCCCACTGGTCCTCTCGCCGTCTCAGTACCACAACTACACCCAGCCCCGTGGCAACTTCATCCCCTACGCCAACGAGGAGCGCCGCGGGTACCGGTGAGGCCAGGGACTGGCGTGGGTGGGGAGGGGGGCTGGTGCTCTGTGCTCACGCCCGCCCCTCTCCCAGGCTGCGGCTCTCGCCCGACGCCCACCCCCAGCAGCTGGTGAGCACCTTCCGGCTGCCATCGGGCGTGGGTGCCACGTGTGTGCTCAAGTCTCCTGCCAACGGCTCACTGGGGCCCACACTGAACCTCAGCGGCGGCGAGTCCCGGCTGCTGGCCGCCCGCTTCTTCAACGGCCAGTGCCTGGAGTCCCTCACACAGGGGCTGCCGCTGTCCAACTTTGTGCCGCCCCCGCCCTCCCCCGCCCCATCCGACTCCCCCGGGGCCCCCGACGAGGACCCCCTGCAGGCCTGGAACGCCTCCCTGCCACTCACTGCCGTGGCAGGTACCGGCTCCCCAAGGCGGGTGGGGGCAGTGTGAGGTGGGGGGCACATGGCCGACGACTGACCCCATGCCCCCGCCCCCAGACCCATGGACATCGGTCCCCTCCCTGCCACGCCTGGTGCGGGAGCCCGTGCGCTGCAGCTGCTCCATGCAGGGCACTGGCTTCTCGTGCCCCAGTGGCGTGGGTGGGCACCCGCCCCAGATGCGGGTCATCACCGGCGACATCCTCACCGACATCACAGGCCACAACGTCTCCGAGTATCTGCTCTTCACCTCTGACCGCTTCCGGCTGCACCGGTGAGTGGGCAGTGAGGGCCGGCCAGGGGCGAGGGGCCCGCCCGTACCCACCCGGCCTCACTGCCCTGCCCACCTGTCTGCCCAGGTATGGAGCCATCACCTTCGGCCATGTGCAGAAATCCATCCCGGCCTCGTTCGGCACCCGGGCCCCCCCCATGGTGCGGAAGATCGCGGTGCGCAGGGCAGCCCAGGTAAGCGCTGCTCAGCCTGGGGGCCCAACACCAGGCCTGCCTGCCCCCTGCGGTGGCCAACGGCAGCACGGGGTCTCCTGTGCCCCCAGGTTTTCTACAACAACAAGGGCTACCACAGCATGCCCACGTACCTCAACAGCCTCAACAACGCCATCCTCCGCGCCAACCTGCCCAAGGGCAAGGGCAACCCAGCAGCCTACGGTGAGCTGGGGCAGGGACGCCAGGGTGGGGTCAGGGGTCAGGGTGGGGACAAAGCCCAGGGACAGGGTGGCCTGAAGCTGACTCCCCACCCCACCCCCGTGCCACAGGCATCACCGTCACCAACCACCCCATGAACAAGACGAGTGCCAGCCTGTCCCTGGACTACCTGTACGTGCGGCCGGGCCAGGTGGGCAGGTGGGTGGGGGTGGAGGCCGCCGTGCGGGGCTGAGGGCTGCCTTGCTCCCAGGCTGCAGGGCACAGACGTGGTCATCGCCATCTTCATCATTGTGGCCATGTCGTTCGTGCCGGCCAGCTTCGTGGTCTTCCTCGTGGCTGAGAAGGCCTCCAAGGCCAAGCACCTGCAGTTCGTTAGCGGCTGCAGCCCCGTCATCTACTGGCTGGCCAACTACGTGTGGGACATGGTGCGGCCCTGCGGTCACGGTCACTCCCCGGACCCCAGGCCCGCAACCCCGCCTGCCCCCTGTCCCCCGCCATCTGTCCCTGCCCCTGACCTGCCAGCCCCTCCTGTTCTTGCAGCTCAACTACCTGGTCCCGGCCACCTGCTGCGTCATCATCCTGTTTGTGTTTGACCTGCCGGCCTACACGTCGCCCACCAACTTCCCGGCTGTGCTCTTGCTGTTCCTGCTCTATGGGTAAGGCTGGGTGGCGCCGGGGCAGGGTTCGGTGTAGGCAGGACAGCCTGTGACCACCGCCCCCCGTAGGTGGTCCATCACCCCCATCATGTACCCGGCCTCCTTCTGGTTCGACGTCCCCAGCTCGGCCTACGTGTTTCTCATCGTCATCAACCTCTTCATCGGCATCACGGCCACCGTGGCCACCTTCCTGCTGCAGCTCTTTGAACATGACAAGGTGGCGGGTGGGGGGGGGAGGGGGCGGGCTGGGCAGCTGGGGTCGGGGAGCAGGGCCTAGGCCGGGCCCTGTCACTGGGTCCTGGTGTCACTCCGTCCCTGGGTCCCTGTGTCACACTCCAGGACCTGAAGGTGGTCAACAGCTACCTGAAAAGCTGCTTCCTCATCTTCCCCAACTACAACCTGGGCCATGGGCTCATGGAGATGGCCTACAACGAGTACATCAACGAGTACTACGCCAAGATCGGTGGGTGCTGGCACCAGGGCGGCCGCAGTGGGCAGCAGCTCAGGGGGCTGAGTGGCCCGTGGCCGCCAGAGGAGACTGCCGGTCACCCTGGCCCCAGGGTCCAGGCGAGTTCCAGCTGGGGGGCAGCTGGGGGGCTCGGGGCCCCTGGCACAGGCTCTGAGCTGGCTGCCCCACAGGCCAGTTTGACAAGATGAAGTCCCCATTTGAGTGGGACATTGTTACGCGCGGGCTGGTGGCCATGACCGTGGAGGGCTTCGTGGGTTTCTTCCTCACCATCATGTGCCAGTACAACTTCCTGCGGCAGCCACAGTGAGTGGGGCGGTGGGGCGGTGGGGGCGGAGGGGAGGAGGGGGAGGGGTGTCGCCAGCGGGCGCTGCCCTCCCCGCCCTCCCAGGCGCATGCCCGTGTCTACCAAACCCGTGGAGGACGACGTGGACGTGGCCAGCGAGCGGCAACGTGTTCTGCGGGGGGACGCCGACAACGACATGGTCAAGATCGAGAACCTGACTAAGGTTGGGGAGGGGAGAGGCGGGAGCCCGGAGTGGGGGGTGGGCCCAGAGGCTGGGGGCGTGGCCCAGGGCGTGAGACCGGCCCGGGAGGGGCGGGGCCCAGGTGCGCGGTGGGGGCAGCGCAGGGCGCCTTTCCGCGCGGCTGAGCGGCCGCCCCTCCCCAGGTGTACAAGTCGCGGAAGATCGGCCGCATTCTGGCCGTGGACCGCCTGTGCCTGGGCGTGCGTCCCGGCGAGTGCTTCGGCCTCCTGGGCGTCAACGGGGCGGGCAAGACCACCACCTTCAAGATGCTGACGGGCGACGAGAGCACCACGGGGGGCGAGGCCTTCGTCAACGGGCACAGGTGGGACAGGCGCGTGCGGGCCGCGGGTGGCTCTGAGGGGCCGCGCCCGCTTGCGCGGTGTGACGGCCGCCCTGTCCCCAGCGTGCTCAAGGAGCTGCTCCAGGTGCAGCAGAGCCTCGGCTACTGCCCGCAGTTCGACGCGCTCTTCGACGAGCTCACGGCACAGGAGCACCTGCAGCTGTACACGCGGCTGCGCGGCATCCCCTGGAGGGACGAGGCGCGGGTGCGGGCCCGGGGCGGAGCATGGGTGGGGCGGGCCCTGGGGTAGAGCATGGGGTGGGGCATGGGTGGGGAGGGGCCTGGGGTGGAGCATGGGGTGGGGTTTGGTGCGGGCCTGGGGTGGAGTACGGCGCAGGCCGGGCCGCCCCTGAGCGGCTCTGGCGCCCGCAGGTGGTGCAGTGGGCGCTGGAGAAGCTGGAGCTGACCAAGTACGCGGACACGCCGGCCAGCACCTACAGCGGCGGCAACAAGCGGAAGCTGTCCACGGCCATCGCCCTCATCGGGTACCCGGCCTTCGTCTTCCTGGTGAGCCCACGGGCCAGGGGTGCAGGGCCAGGGCCCGGGGGTGGGGGGAGCCGCTAAGCCTGCCGCCCGCCCCCAGGACGAGCCCACCACGGGCATGGACCCCAAGGCCCGACGCTTTCTCTGGAACCTCATCCTCGACCTCATCAAGACCGGGCGCTCGGTGGTGCTGACGTCACACAGGTGCGGCCGCCCCCACCCCGCCTGCACCCCGCGGCTCGCCCCCAGCCCCGGGCGCCCGGTGCAAGCCTCTCGCCTTTGCCCGCAGCATGGAGGAGTGCGAGGCGCTGTGCACGCGCCTGGCCATCATGGTCAATGGGCGTCTCCACTGCCTGGGCAGCATCCAGCACCTGAAGAACAGGTGAGCCGTGGGCGCGGGCACTGCAGGCTGAGGAGGCTGCGGGAGGCGCGAGGTCCCCGGTCATGGGCCTGTCCCCCCAGGTTTGGGGACGGCTACATGGTCACGGTGCGGACCAAGGGGAGCCAGAACGTCAAGGACGTGGTGCGCTTCTTCAACCGCAACTTCCCGGAGGCCGTGCTCAAGGTGGGCGGGGGCCGCGGCGGGCCTGGAGGCGGGGCCTCGTGTGGGCGGGGCGCGGCTGGGGGCGGGGCCTCGTGTGGGCGGGGCGTGGCTGGCGCGGCGGGGCTGGCCGGGGGCGGGGCCTCGTGTGGGCGGGGCGCGGCTGGCCGGGGGCGGGGCCCCGTGTGGGCGGGGCCGCTCCTGGCCTCGGCGGGGCGGGGTCTTCACCGCCGCCCCCCCCGCAGGAGCGGCACCACACGAAGGTGCAGTACCAGCTGAAGTCGGAGCACATCTCACTGGCCCAGGTGTTCAGTAAGATGGAGCAGGTGGTGGGCGTGCTAGGCATCGAGGACTACTCGGTCAGCCAGACCACCCTGGACAACGTGAGTGCCGGGTGTGGGGGCCGGGGGGGCCCCCCCAAGCTGCCACCCGGCCCGCCCCACCCACCTGGCCACGGCCACCCACCTGGCCACGCCCACCCAGGTCTTCGTGAATTTCGCCAAGAAGCAGAGCGACAACCTGGAGCAGCAGGAGACGGAGCCACCCTCGGCCCTGCAGTCCCCGCTGGGCCGCCTGCTCAGCCTGTTCCGGCCGCGGCTGCCCCCCACCGAGCTGCGAGCCCTTGTGGCCGACGAACCTGAGGAGCTGGACACAGAGGACGAGGGTCTCATCAGCTTCGAGGAGGAGCGGGTGAGGGGCTGCCCTGCAGAGCCACAAAGAGTCAGGCCAGCCTCGGGGGGGCTTGGGCTGGGGGGAGGTGGGGGCTGGCCATGGTGACAGACCTCTAGGGGGGCAGAGAGGGACCTGCACAGATGCGGATGACCGGGATGCTCAGGCTGGAGTGGGGACGGGAAGGAGGCTGGAGGTGGGCAGAGAAGAGGGACGGGCGGCCCAGCCAGGAGCTCGATGTACACGAGAGGGTCACACAGATGGAGCAGAGCAGGGGTGAGGGGAGGGGACGGGTGACCCCACAGCAACCCCAGCCTGGGCAGAGCAGGTGGAGCCCCAGGCACGAGGCCCAGCACCCAGGCCTTGGATGGGTGTTGGTGGAGAATGTCACCCCTAAATGGTCTGTGTGCCGTTCCGCAGGCCCAGCTCTCTTTCAACACGGACACACTCTGCTGACTGTCAGGAGCTGGATCCGGACGTGGCTGGGGAAAGAAGTTGGGTGGTGGCTGAGGCCCCACCCCGAGTCCCCAGAGCCTGCCCACCGGGTCCTGGAGGGGCGTGCCCAGGACCAGTGGGCTCCACTCCCACCAGCCCTGGCCCAGCCCCAGCCCCTGCCCTGTGGTCCCTGCGGCCGCCCACCCTCACTGTGCCAAAGGCTGGTCCGGCCACCGGGCTGCTACCCCTCACCCCGCTTTGCCTTAAAGTCTCGGGGCCCGGCCCAGCCCCGCGGCCTGCTTCTGCCCAGCCCTGCCCACCACCATGGGGCCTGGGCATCGCCGCCTGCGCCTGGCACCCCCCACCCGTTCCCGCAGCGCCCCTGGCCTGGCCTCATACACCGGATGCTGGCAGGAGCCCAGGGTGCCCGGGGCTGAGGGGTGGGATGGGGGGCTGCGTTGTTTCACCTATTTATGTTGCTTAAAGGGGAGATCCCCACACCCCACTTCAGCCAGGTGGGTCCTCAAGGGGAGCTGCAGGCGGGGCCAGGGCTGCCTCGGGTCGGCGGCAGTGGTGGTGGGGAGCGGGAGGAATGGAGGAGCAGGCCCCACCGGGCCTCCCGCAGCCCCCTCTGGCTCCCCTTCACGCTCCCACCAGCTTAGCTTGTGCTGCCCCCGCCGGGAGCCTGACCTGTACGTAGCACAGACGTTTGTTTTAAATAAAAACGAAATGAAACCTGTCGAGCTGTGTGTGTGTGTATGGGGGTGCTGGGGTACAGGTGGAGCCCGAGCATGTCTGGAATATGCAGGTTTGCTGAGGCAGCCCTGGCCCAGGGCCCAGATATGAGGAGAGGGCAGCCAGGCAGCCTGGAGCAGGGGCTGGGGTCTCCTCACCGCTCCCCCCCGGTGCTGCAGGTGGGGAGACTGAGGCAGAGGCTGTCCGCCACCCCCCTGCCCTTGGGGTCCCTGGGCTCCCTGGGCTGGGGGCATGGATGGAGAGCAGGGTTTTTGTGCTGGGGGGAGTGCTGGGAGCTGCTGTGGGAGCCCCACCTGCGGGTCTGTCAGCCCTGCTGCCTTCTCGGGGTCCCCAAACCCGGAGCCTCCCTCGAGCCTGGCTCCCCGGGACCTGCTGCCCACACAGCGTGGCCAGCATCCTGGGCCCATCAGAGGCTTCCAGAAGGAGACCTCCAGGCTGAGACCGACGCCTGAGTCACAGCATGTTCCAGATCACCCAGCAAAGGGAAGGGCGGGGTCCCGGCAGCCAGCCCAGGCCAGGGGAAGACCCCCGGGGGGCTGAGTGGGCGCAGGTGAGAGCTGGTGCACCTGGGGTGGGAAGGCAGGAAGGAAGGTGCGAGGGAGGGGAGTGACAGGACCCACTTAGGGTGACCGGAGCTGGGGTGGCATGGGCTGCAGGGAGATGTTCCACCTGGGCTAGTTTGAGGTCCTGCAGGACTCCCCAGTAATGCTGGGGGCCATTGGGGTGCAGGCATCCCCAGAGCCTGGGGGAGCCCCAGGAGATGCTGAGCTGGTGAGAACTGTGGGGAACCCCCACCCACTGGAGGGGCTGGGTAGGGAGCCAAGGAGGGAGACGTGGACCCTGTGCCTACAGCCCCAAAGAGCCAAGTCCTGCCAGGAGGACCCCGAGCTCCCGGAAGGGACGCGGCCTGGCCAGTTGGCCCACGTGGGAGCCCGGCAGAGCCGCCAGCCCAGAGCTCCTGGCCCTGGACACTGTGAGAAAACAAATGTGGTGATTTATACTGCAAGGGTTCGAATGAATACATTGCCCCAGCTTTTTATTTAAAACATTTTAAATGGTCAGAAAAGTTGCAAGGATGTGAAGTAAGCAGCGTGTTTCCTTTACCCATGGTCACCCATTGCTGTAACCTTGCCCTGGCTGCCAGCCCTCGCCTCTCTCCCCTTTGCGCCGGCCCATCTGAAAGCACGTTGCCGCACCGGGACCCTCAGCTCAGGCCCCCTCTCACAGGGCAGGGCCTGAGCCAGGACGCACCGCCAGCCCAGGCTCAGTCCCGACTCCAGGCTCCCCGGAGCAATGGCCTCTCCAGCTGATCCCTATTTCAACCCAGAACCCGGGCAGGGACCCACCTCACCTTGCCTTGGCCTGGTGGCTCTTCCAAGGCCGCCCCACCCAGCCTTCCCCATGAGGACGCGGGCTGGACAGCAGGGTTTAGGCCGCAGCCCCTGGGGCCAACGGTCTCCCTGCGGCCAGAGGCAGGTGGGTGCCTGGGGCCGAGTGCATCCCGGAAGGTGCGGGGTTGCCTCATCCCACCGCAAACTCGCAATGCCGGCTGTCCCACGGCGTCCCATGGCTGCCCGCGCCGGCCAGGACAGCGTGGCTTGGAGGCGGTGGCCAGTGCTTTGCTCCGGGAGGACCTTTCTCTCTTCGGGGTCAGGAAACCGCTGGGCCAATGCTGTGGCCACAGAATGGCTTTGCTCCCCGTGATCTCAGCCCACAGCAGTGAATTCCCTAAGCATTTCATTCTTTCCGCTTCTATCAGCTGGCATTTTTCTCTCACGAAGAGCTGCTCCTCTCTTAAAAACACTATGGACTCACATTTCCTTCCTTAAATGAAGGTGCTATAATTCACTAGTGTCATATTTTACTGCTCAGATTTGGCCAATGGGAGACTCTATAACATGGCTTTCATGTCCTTGTGACATGTCTCCCTTTTTTTGGACACTTCCTTCCTTTCTGTGACAAGATTTCCAGGGGTGCATCCCTCTCCCACCACAGTCCTGGCATTGGCTGTCTCCAGGGAGCTGGCCCTTCCAGTGGGGAGTGGGTGTCAGAGTCCAGGAGCTGGCCCTGGGGGCCTCTGCACCCTCCTTGAGCCTGTGTTTGTCTTCAGAGCAGGGAGGGGCTGTCAGAGGGGTCCTCCAGCATCCAGTCACCCTAACACAGCAACAGGTCCCTGCACCCTGGGCAGCAGCCTCCAGCCCAGGGACCTGTGAGGAAGAAGAAGGAGCGGGTGCTGGGGCCGAGGCCCCTCTAGAGGCTTATGGGGTTGGTAAGACCCTGTAGTGGGGGGGGGTTAGTGTTTGGAGATAACTGGACCATGTGTCCAACTGAGGTTAGTGACCGTGAATTTCCTTAAAATATTTACTATGAAAATGTGCTAGAAAATTCAACCAGACAGACGGACAGAAGGCAAAGGTTCGTTTTCTGTTTCCACTTAGAGGTAATCGAAGAGTCTCTTGAGGCTTTTTCCAGACATGTGCAAGCATCAATTCAGGGTGATGTGCTGGACTGAGCAGTCTCCCCAAAACTCGTGTCCACAGGGACCCTGGATGTGACCTTTGCAGATGTAATCCGTTAAATCCAATTTGACTGCTGTCCTCAGAATGAAGACAGACGGACAGGCGGGGACAAGGCCATGTGGCCACAGAGGTTGGGGTAACATCCCTGGCTGTGGTACTTCGTTCTGGCAGCCCTAGGAGACACACAGTTCACCCCACTGTGTCATTCTCTTGTTTGCTTCCCCTTATTCTCAGGTGTGCGCCCACTCAGGTGCCTGGACACAGGTGCATGGGGACTCATCCACAGAGAGACCGGCTGCTTCCGGGGCTTTCTGCTCCCGAGCAGGCCGGGAGCCTGTGTGTAGGGCGCTCAGCGGGCAGCCTCCTGGGTTCCCGCCCAGCTGGTGTGGGCACGAGAAGCTGCTCCCCAGACACAGACCCCCACTTTCTGCCAGTTGGAATGAGAAAGCCTATCTTGTTTAGATGTGTTTCTTTAAGTACATGAAAGCGAAAACATCTTTCCACAGTTTGTTTCATATTTCCTTTTTTTCTGAAACACTTGTTCATATTACTTTCGGTTCCTCTTTTTTCTTAGATAGGATTTTTTTAAATGAGACACACACACCAAGGACATCTGAAGCGCACGTGCAGGCGCAGGGCGCTTGGGCCGCCCGTGCAGGGGCGCGGCTTGGCTGCCAGCGGAGGCAGGTGGAGGGAAACCGAGGCTCCAGGGCGGTCCCGGAGGGCCGCGGCGGGCAGAGGAGGCGGACGCTGCGGGTGCCGGCCCGGGGCAGCCTCGGGGCCTTGGCCGGGGCGACATGTACCCCAGGGCGCGTGACCGAGGCTTTGGCAAAAAGGCGGGGCGGGCGGAGCGGGCCCCTGCGCCAGCGCCACCGCGGCCACCCGTCGGGGCCAGCGCGGCCCGTCCCCCGGGCAGGGCGAGCGGGAGGGCTGTACCGGGGTGGTCCCGCTTCTGGCCACCAGGTGGCGGCCGAGTTCCCGCGGGGCTCCCCACCACCACCCCGCCCCCCACGGCAGGCCTGGCGGACCCTGCAGGGGGCCCGGACAGCCAGGGAGCCGCGCTCACCTGCGGGCCCGCCCGCCCGACCCCCAACCCTCCCCTCTTTTCCTGCCCGCGTCAGGAGGTTGTGGCTCCTGATCCGTCTCCTGAGCTTCTTTCCGGAAGGAAAGCCTGCTCCGAGGGACCGCAGCGGGTGTCAGCAGGGCCCTCCACCAGAGCCAGGTCTCCCTCCGCCCCGAGGGCACGTCCGGAATGTGGGCCCAGCCCTGGGCCGGGCGGGGCAGACACGGCTGGGACCGGCCCAGCGAGGCCAGCCGGTCGGAGGGGCGGCCCTCCCGAGGGCGCTTACCACACTGGTAATGGGCGGATCTCGCAGATGGGGAAACCAAGGCACGGGCTGAGGCTAGGTTGCTCACGCCCCCCCCTCCACCCAAAAAGGCACCCTGGTTTTCTGGGCTGGAGGCTCTGACAGAGAGGTGTTCACTGCAGGGGGAACCCCGGGGCAGACCTGGGGTGGGGGTCCACGGCAGGGGTGCACCGACCTGGCGCTGAGCACCCCCGCCCCGAGCCCACTGTCCCAGCATCCAGCACTGGGGTTGTCGGCCTCGCCCGCCGCCTGCACTGGCTGCCGACTGGGTGGCTCCACGGGGCGGGCCCAGGCTGGGGCGGGGCGGCCGGGAGCCTTAAAGCGCTCCCCCGGCCCCGCCCCGCTCAGCCTCCTGCCATGGCCGAGACTGCCAAGCTCCAGCTGTTTGTCAAGGTGCCGGGTCAGCTGGGTGGGGACGGCCGCAGGTGCCTGGGGGGCTGTGCTTCCCGCTGGGGTGAGAGGGGTCGCAGGGCAGCAGTCAGCACAGCCCCTGCGGTGGGCGCAGGGGCCTCGGGCAGGCCACCGAGGCTGAGTGAAGTGGGTGCAGCCTGGGGGGAGCCCCTGTGAGCCGTTCCCTAAGTCACTGGGCGTCCCTGTGCCCAGCTCAGCCCTCCTGGAGAAAAATTCCCGGTGGGGAGGTGCTAACAACTCAGGCCTTGGTGTTGGGGTCCGTGTGCAGCGCAACGGGCCGGCTAGGCCCCCTGGCCCTCAGGTCTGGGCCCCAGGCTGTTGATCGGTCTGTGTGGGGGCTGCCAGTCTCTGCCCCCCTGCCCACCCTCAAGGTGCTGGAGAGCAAGTGCGGTGCCAGCCACGGAGCCCAGTTCGGTGGAGTGAATCACCGAGGAAACAGCTCACCCAGCCCAGCCCACCCCTGCAAACTGCCTACTGGGCCCAGAGCCCAGGGCCTGGCCTCTGCCCAGGCTCAGCAGAGGAGGGTGGAGGGCCCTGGGCTGTGGTCCCACACTGCCCTGGCTCCCAGCCACCCTGGGCCCCTCGCCACTGTGCAGGGCCCAACTCAAGGGCCCTCACCACCCTCTTGGGTAGCCTGGCCTTGCTCCAGCCCCAGTGGGCCGTGTGAGGCAGCTGCCCCCAGCCTGGCAGCTTGACACCCCCTGCCCGCCCCCAGGCCAGCGAGGATGGCGAGAGTGTGGGGCACTGCCCTTCCTGCCAGCGCCTCTTCATGATCCTGCTCCTCAAAGGCGTGCCCTTCACGCTCACCACTGTGGACATGCGGAGGTGAGCTGCCACCCAGGACCTGCCACGCCTGGCCTGGGAGCCCCTGCCAGCACCCTCGCGCCTGCCTCACACCCACAGGTCCCCTGACGTGCTGAAGGATTTTGCCCCCGGCTCGCAGCTGCCCATCCTGCTCTACGACGGCGAAGCCAAGACAGACACGCTGCAAATAGAAGACTTCCTGGAGGAGACCCTGGGGCCCCCCGAGTGAGGGGCAGCGGGGAGAGGGAGGGAAAGACAGGAGCCCAGGGAGGACACCCTCAGAGCCTGCAGGGCGCTTCAGTGCCCTGACAGGGTGGGGGGCTCCCCAGGACTCTGACAGAAGCCTCCCCCCCCCGTCCAGTTTCCCCAGCCTGGCACCCCGCTACAGGGCGTCCTCCACGGCGGGCAACGACGTCTTCCACAGGTTCTCTGCGTTCATCAAGAACCCGGTGCCTGCACAGGATGATGGTGAGGCAAGGGGGGCCGGGCTGGGAGGGCGCGCCCCGGGCCGGGTCCTCACTGCACCCCACCCTCCAGCCCTCTACCAGCAACTGCTGCGCGCCCTCGCCAAGCTGGATGGCTACCTGCGCGCGCCCCTGGAGCACGAGCTGGCGCGGGAGCCGCAGCTGCGCGAGTCCCGCCGCCGCTTTCTGGACGGCGACCAGCTCACGCTGGCCGACTGCAGCCTGCTGCCCAAGCTGCAAGTCGTGGACGTGAGTCCGGGCGGGGGTGGGCGGGCTGGGGTCTGTAGCGGGTGCAAGCGAGGCCCTGACCCGCGCCCCCGGCCCGCAGACGGTGTGCACGCACTTCCGCCATGCGCCTGTCCCCGCCGAGCTGTGCGGCGTCCGCCGCTACCTGGAGAGTGCGCTGCAGGAGAAGGAGTTCAAGTACACGTGTCCGCACAGCGCCGAGATCTTGGCAGCCTACCGGCCTGCCGTGCACCCCCGCTAGCGCCCACCCCTAGAGGCACCTCTGGCCAGACGTCCGAGCGACCAGAGACCCTGAGATGGCTGCTGCCCAAGCCCCCTGCGTGGGACACTCAGCCCAAGATGACCCACCTAAATGACAAGGACAGGAGAACCCGTTGGTAGGGGTGGAGCCGATGTCCCCCGGCCCCCCACCCAGCAAACACACGGACTTGGGGCCTCCTGCAGTCACCCGGGCTGTGACTAAAACTGCAAGGACTGGACTGGGCTCCCAAACCAGTCAGGCCAGGGCAGGGCTGGGAGGTAGATGGCCAAGGAGGGTGGGGAGCGGACGCCCAGCCCCGGCCACCTCAGGGCTCACAGCCAGGTGTGTGGGGGCTGCAACAGCCAGGCGCAGGGTGGCTCAAACATGTAACTGCACAGGAGCTACTGTGTGCATCTGCGTGTGTATGGGGGGGAGGCCCTGTGGTGGGAGGTGTGCTCTGGGGGAGGCAGCCCCGTGCGCTTCGCCCCCCAGCTCCCGGGCTGGCGAGGTCTGGGAAAGCCCCGCCCCGGCCCGGCCAGACCCTGCAGCTCTGCACCGTCACCCGCACAGCGTCCTATCGCCCCGGCCCAGATCACAGGCCCCAAGTGGGTGTCCCAGACCTCCTTCCCCCAGAGCAGAGCCTGGTCCAGCCCTGTGGGAGCATTTATTTGCTGGGAACAGGCTTGAGGAGCAGGATGGATAGGAGGTGGGGAGGTCTCCGGGGGCTCCCCCTCCCCTCGCAGGCTCAGGCTCATTCCTGGTGGGTCTCGCCTTCTGCTCCGCCTCAGGAGTCCTCGAAGTCCACGCCACCAGCAGGCTTCTTACTGGCGAGAGAAGAGGGGGTGCAACCTTCTGCAGGCATGGGGGTGGGGCTGGGCCCTGGGCGCAAAAGGGAGGGGGGTGGGGTGGTACCTCCTGAAGCCGGGGTTGATGAGTGACTCCCCAGGACACCGTCTCCGGACGCCAGGCCCGGGGTGGCCTCTCTGGGGATCTGGGTCTGCGGGAACACAGGATGGGGTCCTCTCCTGAACCCAGCTGCACCCCACACAGAAAGCTGCTCTCTGACCATGAGGCTCAGGATGGGCTTGCTTCAGGGAAAGAGTCCCAGAGGAAAGAGCACGGCCAGCCGGGCTCACAGGGTGGGATGGGGAGTTGGCCTACCTGGCAAAAAGTGCTGGGGCCCTGCCGGCCGGGGGGGTTTCCTAGGGCTGGTGGCTGTCTCCTCCAGGGCTGGGCAGAAAAGCCAGTGGGTGCACGACTGGGCACCAGGAATGGGACAAGGGCAGGGAACGTGCCCATCCCCACCCTACCTGCCAGCCGCCGCTCCAGCCTGCACACGCTCTCTGCCAGGCACAGCGTGAGTGCCTGCAACCTCGGGGCGGCCTCTGGACCCGGCACCTTTAAGAGCTCAAAGGTCAGGGCCGAGGGCCCTCCAGAAAGGGTCAGGGTTACTCTGTCCTCCTGCAGTGTCAGGGTCACAGCTTCCTGCTCACAGGCTGCTCTGGGGAAGAAAGGGATCTGAGGGCTGTGGACAGGGCCACCCGCTCCCCATCCACCCATCCTCCTGCGCAAACCCTCACCTGAACCGGTGGGTCATGTCCTCAGCAGCACTCAGGCCAAAACGGGCTTTCTGCAGGGCACAGGGGCTGATCAGCAGCTGCCTGGGCCCCCAGACTCACCGGGGAGCACCCCAAAGCTGCCCGACCTTAGAATCACCTGGGACCCCAGACCTTCTGGGGACTCGAGTCTGGATGGGAAGACCCCAGATTCGCCTGATGGTTGAGCCACCTGGGAGCGCAGCGACAGCGCGGGGGGACCCCAGACCCGTTCCTCCCGCAGGCGCTCCCGGGACCCACCAGGGCCGCCAGGCCGGCCGGCGTGAAGCAGGTGCTCCAAAGGTCCGCGGCGTCGGTCACCCTGGGGCGAGAGGGCCGTCAGGCGGGGCCGGCCGCGGGGCTCCCGGAGCCCCGGCCCCCCGCGAACCGGCCCCGCCACTCACTGTAGGTTGAAGCCGGCCGCGTCCCCGCCTCCCTCCCCCTCGCAGTAGCACACGAAGCGGGAGGGCCCGGGGCCGGCCGGCAGCGTACAGAGCGGTGGCACCAGCGGCGGCGGCACCATGACTCCTCGGCCACCGGAGGAACCCGGGTGGGGACAGGGGGCGCCAGGAGGCGAGGAAAGCTGGCTGCGGGGCTAAGGGCGTCTGCGCGGCCGGCGCTTCCGGAGTAGGGCCTAGCGCGCCTGCGCAGGACGGAGCCGGGCCGAGGGCGGGGCTTCCGGTCTTGAGGGGCCTAGGCTGGCTGTGGGGCTTAGGGCGCTGGCGGGGCGGAGTCTGGCCTGGGCGGGACTTCCGGAGCCGGGAGGGGCGTGGCCTGCGTCCGATAAGCGGGGCGGGGCTCCGAAACCGGATAAGAAAACCGCAAAATCCAAACACCGGAAAGGTTGACGTGAACGTCTACAAGCTACAACTTATCAACTAGTCTACAGCCACGGACGTCTCCCTGGCCAGGGGGCCCTTTTCTTCAGTGCGGGATACCGGGCGCGATGTGGGCGGGGCCTCCGGCTCGGACAAGGTGAGGGTCTAAGGGCGTGTGGCCTCTGAGGGGCGAGGGGGAGAGCAGGAAGGAAAAAGGGGCCAGTGTCGCGCGCCATGACATGGGGCCCTTGGAAGCTGAGCAGCAAAAAGGGGGACACGGGACAGAGAAGGAGCAGCCAGTGAGGCAGAGGGCGGCGGGGCTGGGGTCCCAGAGGTCGGAGGGGAGGGGGGCGCTGCCCTGCGCTGCCGAGCCGTCCAGGAGGGGCCGCGGTGGGGACCGGTGCTGACCCACCGAGGGGGCCACGTCAGGGCAGGTACTCCACATTCCCGGGGAGGCCCCCTTCTCTCTCTCCTCTCTGCCCCCACCACCCATCAGCTTCTGGGTCAAATCCTGCCTGGAGCAGGGCTGCAAATCCACGGGGGACAGCGGGAAGCGTGCTTTCGTATTGCAAGATGTGGGCCGTGCACCAGGTGCCCGCCGGGGAGGGTGAGGGGCCCTTGGGGTGAGGAAGTGGGGGCACGCGTGTGGACGTTTGCCACCGTCGCGCCATCGCAGTCCAGTGACTCTTATGCAGTAATTCCCCGTGGACCAGGCGGGTGGTCCACTGCTGCCGCAGCAGCCACCCCAAAATGGGAGGCTTAAAACGTGGCGTGGGGAGCTGGACAAGGCTGCAACCCCGCCCACAGTTGTGGGCTCATTGGAGCACAGGCTCTTCCAAGATTCTACTGAGATGAGGCCACATTGCATCCGGGTGAGCCTGAGTCCACATTCCTGGACTTCTTACAAAGAGAAGAACTTGGGACGTGGTCTGCAGGGAGAAGCCAGACAGGAGGGAGAGATAGCCATGTGTTGGACGCACAGGCTAAGCCACCCTCAGAACGAGACAGACCCCAGGAGATAGTGTGGCCCTGGGAGACCTTGATGAGGGACTTCTAGCATCGCAAACCAAGACAGCGATTCCTGTCGTAGAATCCCACTGGTGCATGGAGTTTGTTCTAGCAGCCCTGGAAGACTAATGCATCGATGGGCATTTGTTTTGGTGCTGCACCCCAGTTTGAGCCGGGCTCTGGTCAACTTGCTGCTGCTCTGCCCTGTGTCAGCCGGGGTGGCCAGAATCCTCCTTGCCTGGCATCCACAGGTGGTGCTGAGTACATGGTGGCTGGAGCCAAGGGTGGACATGCCAAGGGAGAGTCAGCCCGCCCAAGCCGGATCGCCGGGCCGCATCACTCCCACCATAGTCTGTTCCTTAGAAGCCAGTCCCTAAGTCCAGCCCGTTTTCAAAAGAGATTGCCAGCAAATTTGTGGGCGTGTTAAAACCACCACACGGACCTTCTGATCATCTCCAGGAAAGAGAAGGGGCCGTATCCAAAATGCAGACAGTTCTAAGGAAATACTATGCACAACTTTATAATGGTAAATTTGTCAGTCCTTTTGAAGGGGTTGGTTTTCCAGGAAAACTACACACTGACAGAATAAAGGGAAAACCTGAATAGGTGATAGAAGAAACTGGAAAATGAGTCAAAGCATCCTCCCCTAAGGGTCAAAGAAGAAATTGTGAGAGAAATTGGCAAATATCTAGAGATGAATGAAAATGAGAGCACTGTATATCAAAACCTAGGGGATGCAGCAAAGGCAGTGCTGAAAGGGAAATTATAGCTCTAAATGCATATATCAAAAAGCAAAAAAGAGCTACACCAAGGACCTAAACTGAACAACTGAAGAGGCTTGAGAATTATTAGCAAACTAACCCTAAGGCAAGTAGAAGAAAAGGAATAACAAAGATTAAAGCAGTAACAAATGAGCTGGATAACAAACCAATAAAACAAACAAACAAACAAAAAACACCAAAAGTTAATTCTTTGAGATCAGCAGGATTGACAGACCCTTAGCTAGACTGACAAATTCAAAAAGAGAGAAGACCCAAATAAACAGAATCAGAAACAGAGTGGGATAATTACTACGGATCCCAAAGAAATAAAAATAAATCATAAGAGTTTATTATGAACAACTGTATGCCAACAAACTAGACAATTTAGAGGAAATGGACAATTTTCTGGAAACACATGAACAACCTAGGTTGACCCAGGAACAAATAGAAGACCTCAACAAACCGATCACAGGTAAAGAGATCCAATTTGTCATCAGAAATCTACCTACAAGTAAAAGCCCAGGGACAGAAGGCTTCATGACGGAATTTTACCAAAATTTCCAGAAAGAATTGATACCATTCCTGCTCAAACTCTTCCAAAAAATTGAACAAAAAGGAACACAACCTAACTGATTTTGTGAGGCTGATATCACCCTGATACCAAAACCAGATAAAGTTACACAAAAACAGAAAACTATAGGCCAATCTCCCTAAAGGATATAGATGCAAAAATTCTCAACAAAATACTTGGAAATCAAATCCAAAGGCACATTATAAGAATTACACACCACAACCAAGAGTGGTTCATTCCTGGCCTGCAATGGTGACTCAACATGAGAAAATCAATCAATGGAATACAGCATATTAAGAAATTGAAAGGGAAAAGTCAAATGATCATCCTGATAGATGCTGAAAAAAGCATTTGGCAAAATTCAACGTCTCTTTTAATAATAAAAAAAAAAACTTCAAAAGGTAAGAATTGAAGGAAACTTCCTCAATATGATGACGGGCATATGTGAGAAACCCACAGCCAGCACAGTACTCAATGGGGAGAGACTGAAAGCCTTCCCCCTAAGATCGGGAATGAGACAAGGATGTCTGCTGTCACCACTATTATTCAACATTATTGTAGAAGTTCCAGCCAGAGCAATTCACCAGACAAAGAAATAAAAGCTACCCAGATTGGAAAGGAAGAAGTAAACCTATCATTATTTGCAGATGATATGATCTTATATTTGGAAAATCCTGAGAAATTGATGACAAAGTTACTTGAGCTAATAGAAAAATTAAGCAGAGTGGCGGGATATGAGATTAAAGTTTGTAAGTCAGTAATGTGTGTATATATTAGTAATGACCTAACTGAAGAGGCAATCAAATAAAATTCCATTCACAATAGCAACTAAAAAATCAGGTACCTAGGAATAAACTTAATCAAGAACATAAAAGACCTCTACACAGAAAATTACAACATTTTACTAAAAGAAATAAAAAAGGACCTGAATAGAAAGATATCCCGTGCTCATGGATGGGAAGGCTAAATGACATTAAGATGTCAATTCTACACAAACTGATCTACAGATTCAATGCCATTCCAATCAACATTCCAACAACCTACTCTGCAGCCTCAGAAAAGCTAGTTATCAGATTTATTTGGAAGGGAAAATGGCCTCAAACTGCCAAAAACCTGAAAAGGAAGAATGAATGGCAGGACGTACACATCCAGACTTTGAAGCCTGCCATAAAGCCACAGAGGTCAAAACAGCATTGGTATTGGCACAAAGACAGACATATCCATCAGTGGAATGGAATTGAGAGTTTGGAGGTAGACTCCATGACCTATGCTTGACTGACTTTTAGTAAGGCCCCCAAACCCATGGAACTGGGACAGAGTGGTCTCCACAACAACCGGGAGTGGGAGAACTAGATATCCATAACCTAAAGAATGAAAGAGGACCCCTACCTCACACCCTGCGCAACAATCAACTCAAAGGGGGTCAAAGGCCTCAATATTAAAGACGGCACCATAAACCTCTTAGAAGACAATATAGCGAAACATCTTCAAGCCCTAGTAAAAGGAGGTAGTTTTTAGACCATATACCCAAAGCACAAGCAACAAAAGAAATAGTAGATAAATGGGAAATCCTCAAAATCAAAAGCTTCTGAGCCTAAAAAGACTTTCTGAACAAGGTGAAAAGGCAGCCAACTCAATGGGAGAAAATAACTGGAATCCATATATCTGATAAGAGACTGATATCCTGCATATATAAGGAAATGCTATAACTCAACAGCAGTAGTACAAAGAGCCCACTTATAAACTGGGCAAAAGACATGAAAAGGCATTTTTCTGAAGAGGGAGAAAAATGGCTCAAAAAGTCATGCAACAATGTTCCTCTTCACTAGCTATTAGGGAAATGCAAATCTAAACCACAATGAGATACCATCTCACACCCATAAGAATGGCTGCCATTAAACAAGCAGGAAACAATAAATGCTGGAGAGGATGAGCAGAAATCGGGACTCTTATTCATTGCTGGTGGGAATGTATAATGAAACAGCTGCTGTGAATACAGTTTGGTGGTTTCTCAGAAAACTAGATATTACCTACGATCTGGCAATTCCACTTCTCAGTATATACCCAGAAGATCTGAAGGCAGTGACACAAACAGACATTTGTACACTGATGTTCATAGCAGCATTGTTCACAGTTGCCAAGAGATGGAAACAATCCAAGTGTCCTTTGACAGACGAGTGAATAAACAAAATATGGAAGATACACGCGATGGAATACATCCAGCAGTAAGAAGGAACAAGGTCCGGGAACATGGCAACATGGATGAACCCTGAAGATACAATGTTCAGTGAAATAACTCAGACGCGAAAGGAGAGATACTGTGTGTCACCACTACTGTGAACCCCCTGAACAGTGCAGAGTCAATGTCGTATAATGTAGAAAGAATATTGGGGACCTAGAGATAGACACTAGTAAAGGGCAGAATCATAGTCTTGTATTTTCAGATACGTAAATGAGGGTGAATTCAGAGGAGTGGGAATAGATAGAGGTGATGACTGTTTGTTAACGGGATTGTAGGTGTCAGAGCTGTACTGAAGGCGCATGGGATTGAAAGGGCTGTTTAAAGGCGCGTTTCCCGCAGATCAGCAGTACGACTGCATGTAAGTGCTAGCACGACACACTTCTCGGGCGTGACACAGGCACAGAGAGTTGACAACAGATTGGTCTATGAGAAAACTCTACCTATTGCATTCTAGGGACCATAATTAACAGGATACCTTACTAGCACCACACAAAATACTAGGGTTAACCAGGGGCTGAAAAGAGCTAGGGGTGTTTTGGGTCCTGAGAATGGTTTAAATGGAGAGTGATGACGAGTCTACAACTACGTGATGATAATGTGAGATGGGGGTGGGTCTTCGTGGACAGAACATGTGCTACGTGAGCTTAGGAACCCCCTGGTTTATAAGTCAAGCCCTCTATCGTGAGGCTTGCTCTTATGAAACTTACGGTTGTAACGGGGAGGCTAAGCCCACCTGTAAATATGCCTAGGAGTCACCTCCAGAGAACTTCTCTTGCTCAGATGTGGACTTTCTCTCTAAGACCAACTCTGCAGATCAGTTCATCACATTCTAACCCACACGTGGGGCAGGACCCCCAGGGGAATGAGTCCCCCTGAGTGATGCGGGACATGGATGCTGGGCATGAGCCTGACCCTGGGACGGAGGGCTTGAGAATGCCCTTTTGACCATAAGGGGAAAAGAAAGGCAACAAAATAAGGTTTTAGTGGCTAAGAGAGTCCAGATAGAGTCAGGAGGCTGTCCTGGAGGTCACGCCTCTGCAAGCTTCCCCTACATATGCCAAATGGCCACTGAACGATAAGCCCAAGTCCACAGCAGTCCCGAAAACCCTAAAGAATTCCTGGATCCCTCTCTCAGACTCTATAAAAATTTCACTAATTTTATTGCTCAGAAACATAAATCCTTCAGGAGACTCCTCTGCCAGCTAAGTCCCCAAACCAGAGGCAACAGCCTCTTCAAGAACATCAACCAGATGTGTCCCCTTTGCTCATAAAGGTGACTCCCCTTTTCAACATGAACAAATTAGGGTGGTCACTGCCTAGACATCCCTGAAGACCGGGAAAGGGACTAAATTATAGGAAGGGAAAGCAACAGAAAATTGGAGTTTGCCAAAGGATTATGAATACTGAATCTCTATATAATTATCTTTTTCTTAGTTGCTGGGGTATTGGAATAGCTAGAACGAAAGAACGGAAATCGTGGAACTGGAACCCAGAGCAGTCTTGGAAATTTGCTCTATAGCTACTTTATAAATCGTAATTTGAAAGTCATCACCTTGTTGTATGTATGTTAAATGTCACAATGAGGAAATAACTGAAACTATGGTTGTCACCCATAACATTTTTGGAAATTTCCTATATAACTACTTACTAAATTGTAATTTGAAAGATATTACCTTTTTGCCTGTATGTTATATTTCACAGTAAGGCAATACCTGAAACTGTAGTACTGTAACTCAACATTCTTTTGAAATTTGCTACTTGTTAAATTGCACTTGGAAAGTTATCATTTCTGTGTACAGTAGATGTGTATACTGTGTACTGTATATTACAGTATAAGTGTTGTATTCCACAATAAAAATATGATTAAAAATTTTCCAGAATCATGGTATGGCCATAGCTTACTCTTACCAGAGTTGAGGATCCCAGTTTCTTCAAGCATCTTGAAGAATTCCCCAGATCCTTCTATGCTCCCCCCACAGCCTCCCTCCCTGGTCCTTCTGGGGACGTGCCCCTGCGAGGGCCTCCACACGCGGTGCACACTCCTCTCTCCTCCGCAGGGAGCCGAGATCTCCACCCACCCATTTCCCATCCTCCTGGATGCCCCCAGCCCCATTTGGGGGGACACCATGGAGACAACACCCAGGCTGTCACCAAGGCCATGTCCACCTCCTGGACAGACTCTGTCAGAACCAGATATGGTGCGTGGAGCCGAGCACTTCACAGGGGGCAGAAGGCGGGAGGGTCCCGGCCACAGGGGGTGGCGCTGGCTGCAGGGGCCTGGCCCTGCTCTAAGCCCTGGTCCGTGTGCCTGTCCCTGGTCATCGACCTCCCAGCTGGGACATCTGCACAAGTCCCTCACTCTCCTGGGGCCACGTTACCCGGTCTCAGAAATGAGGACAACGGCTCCCTGCCCGAGCCCCACTCTGCACCAGGACCTGAGACCCTCCACGCGCTCAGCACAGGGCCGGGGCCCAGGGACACACGGGACAGAGGCAGATCCGGGGTTCCCGGGGTACGAAGGAGGCGAGAATGGGGGGTGACTGCCGAGGGGGAGGGGTTCCTGATTGGGGTGAAGAATGTTCTGGAAGAGACTGATGATGTTTGCACAGCATGGTAATGTACCCAAGACACTGATATGCACACTTCAAAAGGGTAACAACAACAAAAAAAATTTAATTTTAACAACAGTTTAAATATGAAAAATAAAGAAAACCATGTAAAACATAAAACATAAAGAAAAACGCCAACAAAAAGATAAGCAACACCGTCTCAGGAGAGAGGTCTGGCTTGGGCCCGTCAGCCGCCTCTTGCTGGGCGGGAGACGCTCTCCCTGGGCGAGGGCTCCCTGCCCGAGCGGGGACAGGCTGTGCACCCAGGGCAGGTACTGGCCGTGGACTTGTCACGGGCGCCAGCTCTGGAGCTGCCTCCAGAGTCATAGCTGCTGACAGCACTGGCGCCAGCTCTAAAGCTGACCCTCGGGTGGGGAGTGGAGCTGGACCCAGCTCCAGAGCTCGGGCACAACATGGAGGGGGCTCCAGCCCTACAGACCTTGCTTGCTCTGGTGCCGGTGGCAGAGCTAGAGGCTGAGCTGGTCGAGCAGGTGGGGCCAGAGCTGCAAGAGATGGAAAAAGTTCACCACCATGACAGCCTCCCCAGGGACTGCTCCAAAGTCGAAACTTATCCCACTACCTGTGAAGGCCGAGCCCATGATCCCCGATCCAGGAGTCCTTCCCGGACGGAGGCCCACCACGTGACTGCTCTGAGGCTCCTCTCTGCTCCTGGCCCAACACCAGCCCCGGAGGCTCCTCCCTGGGTGCCCCCCCACCCCATGTCCTCCCCTCGGGCTCACAGGCACCCACCCCAGTCCTCTTACCCTCTGGTGCGGCCTCTGTTGACTCCAGGTGGGCACAGGAGAGAGGGGGCCCAGTCCTGCCACTCCCATCTGCTGGTGACTCTCCTGTAGCCCACCAGCACCTTGAGGCCAGGGGACAGCAGGGGCTGAGGGAAGTTCCCCGTGGCCTGGTCCCTCCAGGGGACATGGATGGAGCAGATGGTGCTGGGGGCGGAGCGTGGGCAGCAGGTCAGCGGCCCGGCCTTACGTCCCACCCCGGC
>PVKY010002128.1:0-27305 GCA_004027775.1 Bradypus variegatus | reverse complement strand
GAGAGAAATCACTAAACACCACAACTTCCCAAGAAAAGGGGGGCGTACACTCATAGCCACCGTCCTGGTGGACAGGAAATAAGAGTAGAAGAAAGAAAATAATGAGTAGAACTCAGTGAAACCGGAAAAAAGCATACAATAGAAAAGATCAATAAAGTCAAAAGTTGGTACTTTTAAAAAGACAGTAAAATTGATAACCCCATTTAAGACTGAAAAAACAAAAAGAAATCACAAATGACTATTAGGAAATGTTAAAAAAATCATAAGGGATGTTATGAATAGCTGAGCCAAGCCACTTATCAATTTAGATGGAATGGACAGATTCCTAGAAAATAAATGACAACTAAAACTGATAGAGGAAACAAAAAATATGAATATTCCTATAGCTATAAAAAGGTTGAATCTGTAATTACATTTTTTCCACAAAGAAAACTCCAGGCCCAGATGGCTTTACCAATAAAATCTACCAAACCTTTAAGGAAGAAACAATATCAGTCTTAACACTAACTCTTCCAGGGGAAAAAAAAAAATGGGGAAACACTCAGTGAAGCAGATTGCTCATGAGACTAGGATAATTTAGATACCAAAACCTGGGAAGGACATCTCCAGTAGGAAGGTTACAGTCCACTCATTCATAAGCACAGCGGCAAAAGGCTTAAACAACGGCAACAAGTTGTTCCCAGCAATACATAAAAAATAAACAATTATGGCCAAGTTAAGTTTATTCCAGGAATGCAAGAATGGTTTAACATTTGGAAAATCAATATATTGCACCACAATAACAGAATAAAAGAAAGAAGCCATGGGACAAATTCAATACATGCAGAAAATTTGTTTGCTAAAATTCAATATCCATTCATAATAAAAACTCTTAGCAAACTAAAATTTGGACATTTAGGGAATGTTCTAAATAGGATAATATATCTACAAAGAAAAAAGGGAACATTATGTGTAATAGAACAAATTTGACATATTTTCACTTGAGGTAGGGAACAAGACAAGGATGACTGCTATCACCACTTCTATTTAACATCACATCAATGCTCTACCGGCTGAAATAAGGCAAGAGAAGTATAAGGATTAAAAAGGAAGACATAAAGCTTTCATTAATTTGTGGATGATAGGATCATGCAGCTAGACATTCTATCTATAGATGAACATTAAAATCAATGGAATTTAGCACAATTACTGGATATAAGTTCAACATAAGAAATCAATTCAATTTCTAGCAATCAACAATACAAAATGAAATTTCAAAAAACTATTTCAGCAGCATAAGCAAATATCTATGAATGAATGTAACAAAAGATTTATAAGGCCTCCATTCAGAAAACTCTAAATTTAAAAAGACCTAAGTGAAGGGATATAACATGCTCATGGATTGGAAGGCTCACTATTGTAAAGGTGTTAATAATTCCTGCGTTGATTTATAGATTCAGTTCTAATCAAAATCCTACTCTGTGTGTGTGTGTGTGAACTGACAAGCTAAATCTAAAATGCATACAAAAATATAAAGGGTCGAGAATAGCTAAGGTATTGTTGAAAAAAGAACAAAGTGAGAATAAATGAAAATATTTTTCAGACATTGAGTCTTGGCATAAAAGCTACAGTAATAAAGGCAGCATAGGACTGGTTCAAGAATAGACAAATAGATCTCCAGAAATGAATAGAGAGTCCAGAAATAGAACATATGTGGGCACTTGATTTATGACAAACGTGGCTGTAGTGCAGTGGAAAATGATGGTATTTTGAATAAATGGTGCTCGGTCAACTGGAGATCCATATTGGCACAAGCTAAATTTTACCCTTACCCTATCAGTATGTAGAAATCAATTGCAGGTGGATTGAAGATCAAAACATAAAAGGCATTAAACATTAAAACTATTAGATAATATAGGAAAATATTTTTAAACAAGACACAAAAAGCACAACCCATACAGGGTTAATAAACTTGGCCAGAGTAAAATTATGATCTATTCATCAAAATCGCCATTACCAGAGTGAAAAGGCCTTCTACAGATTTTTGCAACACAATATAACCAATTAGTGACTCATGTGTAGAATATATACTGACCCCTACAAACAAATAAGGAAAAGAAAGAGAAACCAATAGAAAAGTCGTCAAGAGACTTGAACTCTTTATACAAGAGGATATTTAAAAGGTCAATAAACTTATAAAAAGATGCTTTAGTCAAACAAATGAAAACTAAAGCTGCAATTAAATACTATTACCCACTAGGATGGCTAAAATTAAATAGAGTGAAATACCAAGTGTTCGTAAGGATGGGGAACAAACAAGGGTGTATTGCTACAGCCATTCTGGAAAACGGTTTCACATATTTCACTTTTAATTATCCCCAACTGCAATGTGTGCACATGTACAAGAGACGTGTAGGAGAATGTTCACAGTAGCATTGTTCACAATAGCCACAAGCAACAAACACCTCGAATGCTCATCAATAGTAGCCTGGATTTTCTCGACTGTGGTATAGCCATATAATGGAGCACTCTACGGCAAGGCAATGAACCAGCTATAGTCCATCCAGAAACGGGTGAATCTCTCACATATTATGTTGAAAAAACTCAGAGACAAAATAGCCTATACTACATATAATAACATATAATGCATTATATACATTATAATGTTTGGTTTCCATTTATAGACAGTTCAAAACAGATAAGAGTAAACACGAGTGGGGGAAGTCAGTGGAGTGGTTACTTGGGGGAAGTCAGGTGGTAACAACTGGCAGGAGGAAGAGGGTACATTCAGGCACCAGCAGTTTCTACACTGGTACCACCTGGAATTTGATTTCTGATAATTTATTGAGCTACACATTTTTGTTTTGTGCATTATGTTGTATGTTATCCTTCACACAATTTGCAATTAAAAATACAGCAGTTAGAAGATGAATGTAAAGAAATCACCCCAAATGCGGCAGAAAGAGATAGAGAGACAGAAAATATAAAAAAGAAATTAAGATATGGTGAATGGAACAAAAGGTTTTAACATATATCTCACAAGGAGTTCCAGAGGAAAGAAAAGAATTAGTGGTGGTGAGGCAATATTAAAAAAGCTGATAAACTTTCCAAATTGATGAAAGACATGAATCTTTCCCTTGAAGAAGTATAATGTCTCCCAAGAAGGATTAAATAAAAGTCTACATCTAGACACATTTTGGTGAAACACTAGAACACAAAAGACAAAGAGAATATATTACATACAATTGGAGAAAAAATAGAATATTCACAGGAATAGTAATTAATTAAAAATAAAAAGAAGCTCTTCTTGGAGACTCCAAACTCCACAATTTAGACATTAACCCATACTTCATTATTACTTCATTATATAAAACAGCAACATAAGGGATGTAGCTGTTTCTGAGCGGTAACCAAATTTCACTCTCAGATGATTTTTATTCTCCCCTTTAAATTTTCTAGGTTTTCTATAATGATCAGGTATCACCTTTACTTAAAAATTAAAAATTATTCACTTTGCATTTGCTAAACCAAGGTTAGGGCACAAATTAAAATATAAAAAAGGACGCCAGGCACGTGACAACTACTCTGAGGCTCAGCAATACCCTCCCTATATTAATTGACTGAATGATCTGACAAACATTTATTCCTGCAAGGAATCATCACGGCCACGAGGGATATACAGAGATGAGGAGAAGCCGGACATGGTCCCTGCCTTCACGGAGCTTTTAGTTTAGTGGGAGAAACAGACATCAACTTAAATACACACACATACACATATATACACAAATACATCTAAAATTATACCAGTGACAAGTGTCACAGGAGAGAAGCACGATGCTATCAGAGGCACAGAGGGCTCTGGTCCAGTCTAGAGAGGTCAGAGGGGCAGCAGAGGGCATCCTCAAGGAGACCCCACCATAGCCTCCCTCACCGGGAGACACCTGGTAGCTGGTCTGGGATCGCCTTCTGCCCTCTCAGGCAGCACCAATAAGCACCAACCGGAACCCCAGTGGCTTCGGATAAACCAAACAGAACAAAATCACACCACAAACGTTCTGAATGCCATTGGCATCGCACAAAAGTAGACCCAGATCCAGGTACTAGACATAAACAGGTTTACTAAAACAGGTCTACCAAAATAAAAGATTTAAATAGGTCCCAGAGTCTCCTAACAGAATAGGAAAAAAGTCCAGGATTTGATAGGAAATTACTTGTCATTCCAAGAACCAAAAAATCCACAAATTCAGTGAGAAAGGAAAATCAGCTGCTGCAAACACCGAGGTGAACCAGATGTTGGGATAATCTGACAAGGATGCTAAAGCAGCCATCATTCAGGGGAAAAAAAGCTTCAACAATCAATTACAAATTCTCTTGAAGCCAATGAAAGAAAAAAGAGAAAATTCTCAGCAAAAAGAAATAGAAGTTATAAGAAAGAAGCAAATGGAAATTATGGAATGAAAATACAATAACAGAAGTAAATATCTTGCTGGATGGGCTCAATAATAAGAGGAGAAGACAGAGGGTAGAATCAGCAAATTTGAGGACAAAACAATAGAACTCACCCAATCCGAACAGAGAGAAAACTAATGGGGGGAGAGGGGGAGGAATAACAGAGCCTCCGGGACCCGTGAGACAATAACAAAAAATCCAACATCAGCATCATGGGAGTCCCAGAAAGACATGAAAAGAATGGGGCTTAAACAGTATTTGAAGGAATAATGGCTGAAAACTTCCAAAATTTGGTGAAAGATACAAACCTCCAGATTCAACAACTAAGCATACAGAAAAGAGTTCACACAGTGGGCCTGCTATCCTCTGCAAGCCCTGCTGGCAAGTTTAGCCCTTGGCTGGTGTCTGGGAACTTGGATTTCAGGAGGGTTCCCACTGGTAAAAGTGGAAAGAGTGGTAAGAGTGGCTCTCTGTGCTGAAACTGTTGTGCAAATGTTATGGTTTAGGCTGAACACCTGTTTTACTTTGGGGAGTCTGGAGTCCCAGGTTCAGGCTTTTCTGGTAGACAACAGGTTGCGAACATGTCACAATTAGCTGTTGTAGGAATTATGCGCGTCCTATGTGGCTCTACTGGGAGAGGACTCCCGGAAGCTTCTGCCTGGTTTCCTCTGAATTGTGCCCCGTGTACCTGTCCTTTTGCTGATTTTTCTTTGTATCCTTTACTGTAATAAATCACAACAATGAGTACAATTATATACTGAGCCCTGTGAGTCTTCCTAGTGAATCAGTGAATGTGGGGGTAGACTTGGAGAATCCCCCATCACACTAAGAGAACTCCAAATAGGATAAACTCAAAGAGTCCATGCCAAAACACATAATTAAACTTTTGAAAACTAAAGATAAAACATCTTGAAAGCAGGCAGAGAGAAATGATACATTACTTATAAAGGACCATCAATTGGAATGACAGTGAATTTCTCATCTGAGACCCTGGAGGCCAGAAGAAGTGGCACAATATTTTTCAAGTGTGGAAAGAGAAGAAAGGCCAACTGTTAATTCTGTATTTGGCTTCACTATCCTTCAGGAATGAAAGGGAAATAAAAACATTCTCAGACAAATAGAACTAAAAAAGTATTGCCAGAAGACCTCCCATTCAAGATAGACCAAAGGAAGTTCTTCAGACATAAAGGAAATGATAAAAGAAGGAAACCTGAAGCACCAGGAAGGAAGAAGAAATAACAGAAGAGCAGAGCTATGAATACATACAACAGACTACCCTTATCCTCATGAGTTTTACATATATTTTATATTGAAAAAAAATGATAATACCATCTGATATCCAAGTCAGTGATACATAAAAGTGGGAACGATAAAGGGACCCAAATGGAAGTGTGGTTTCCATGTTTCACCTGACAGTATAATGTTGATACCAACAGACTGTTGTAAGTCACATGTGAATACTGTAATACCAGAGCGACTACTAGAAAAACCACATACAGAGATCCGCTGAAACACACTATAAATCAAGTTGGAATTCTAAAAACTGCTCAAGTAACACGTAGGCAGGCAAGAAAAGAGAAACAAATAGAAGACAAATAACAAAACAGCAGACTAAGTGCTAACATAGTTACAATTACCTGAAATGTAAATAGTCTAGATACATCAATCCAAAGACCCTACCGTCCATGGTTTGACATCAGAGAACAAAGGCAAAGCACATACCCATTGGCTTTCTGGGGTCCGTTCTCTTCAAGTCTGAGGAAGTGTGTTGCTCCTCCTGGGGGGTCCTGCCTGGAGACCCTCTGCCCTCTCTGCACTCAGGGCCTGGGGCGCTGCTGGTGGTGGGGGGCCGTTGGCCGGGCAGGCAGGGAGGGGCCTGGGGCCTGTGGGAACCGGGGCTCAGCCTTCCCTTTTGCTGTTCCGCCTCTTTTCGCTTGCTTTCTTCCTCCCGCTTCCTGGGAGGAAGAGGGAGAATATCAAAAGACGTTCATCTGCTCAAGTGTTCCTGTGTGAGATTTAAATTTTTAGAGATGCTGCCACATTACAGGAGTTTGGAAATGCCCATATTCCAGCAGTGGTCCTTTTTTTCCAGATAAAATACAAGCCATCCCTTTTTCAGCAGGCCTTATAGCTCAAAAGATGACAGAGCTGGAAAGACTTTCCAAGATCCACCTGTGCCCTGTTGAGACACGTGCCGGATGCCCCCGGAAGTCTTCTGAGACACAGCACGTGCTCAGGGACGCTGTGCCCGCTCACACCTGTGAGCTGCGGTACTGCCAATCGAGAGCTCAAAAACCCACTCATTTTACAGCTGAGGCCTGGGAGGTAGAACGATTTTTAAAAGTTGCACACAAGTAGCTGGTGGCTAAGCTGGAACCCTTGAGAAGCAAGGGAAGAGGGCTGGTTAGGGGTGTGACAGCGACATGAGTGGCAGGTGTGGCAGACGGGTCACAGGCAGCCTAGAAAGGTCACCCAGGTGCAGACAGGCTGAGGAGTTGGGAGATGAGGGAGCCAAGTCCAAGGCAGGTTTGCTCGACGGATGCTGTTAATTTGCAGGACCTCTGAGAGAGAAAGGAGGAGGAAAACGAATATTTTCTGAGCTTCTCCTGCATTGGGCACTGAGGATACAGAAACGAGGCCCGCAGGGTTCCAGCTCTCTCTCTGGAAACCTCCACCCAGAGGGGGACAGCTAGGAAGACAAAGACCTCACACACAATGGGAGAAATGTTACGACAGTGTCCTTGCACAGAGGAGGCAGTGACAAGCTTTTATCTGGAGGAAGCAAGAGGAGGGTCCCAGCTGTTGATACTGGAGTTGGCCAGGCAGATGGTGGGGTGGGATGCTAGGCTTCCTCTGATCTTTGAACAGTGTCATTGACCAAGAGGCCTTCACGTCCCTTCAGCTTGACTAAATCTTCGGCAGGCTTCTCCCTTTATCCAGGCCCCTGGCCTCCCTCTCACCCCAGCCCTGAAGCTATCCAGGTGCCCGGGAGGCTCCTAACCAGGCAGCTTCTGCTCTCCCTCTTCTTCTCTCCCAACCCTTATAAGCTCCAGGTGGCCTGATCTCAGCAAAAGAAAACATTCCAAACCAAGGGGCCCTAACTGCAAACTCAGTAAACCAAATGGCCACCCCACTGACATCCTCCAAGTGCTCTCTCCACTGGCCCTCCCCAGCCCTAAAACACCCTACTGTCCTTTGAATGAAGTTGAGCTTTAGTTTCTCTGTCTCTAGTTGTCCTTGAATAAAGTCATTCTTGCCTTTTAACGTCATCCAGGGCAACTTTTTCTTAGACACTCTACACCGCAGGCTCTCAATATATTCCTGCTCAGGTGATCCTGTTAACGGCTTAGAAAGAGAATCTGGAGACCACTTAAAGGCTCAGTTTGACGTAGGATGATCAGGGGTGTCAGGCAGAGAACCCGCGCCAGGAAGTGCAGGAACTCGGCCCTGCCTCTGCCAGTAACCAGCAACAGACCCCCGGGAGCCGCTTCCTGCTGGAGACTCGCTGCCCCAGGTCCCACAGGCCATGGCCTGTCATCCTGACCTGGCTTAGGGATCTGTTTGGAAATGAGCTGTCTTTACAAAACTGGAGATTTATCTTTAGTATGAGATGGAGAGAGTTCTTTTATTGTAATAGCTGCTATTATGCTTAGACAAATACTTTAATTTTGGGAGCAGAGTGAGGGTGGGCAGAAGGTGAGCCCTTGAGAGCTTAGGTGGGCTGCACCAAGGCTCCAGAGGAGACCACTCTGCATGAGACATGGAGAAGACTTTGTTTTGTAGCTCCTGGAAGGGAGGAAGGGAAAGAACAAAGCAGGGAGAAAGGAGGGGGAAGAAAGAGAAGCTGTGAGGCTGGACACGGCACAGAGGAGGGGCTGGGAACCTCCCATGAAGGCTGGGGTGGCGTGGGGTGGGGGAATCTAGAGCCACGTTCTCACGTCCAGGGAACTCCTGGTCACCCGGGGTCTTGTTAAACTACAGAGCCTGATGTGGCAAGTCTAGAGTGGGTGCAAGTTCTGCATCTCTAACAAGCACCCGGGCTGCACAGATGCTGCTGGTTCTCTGACCACACCCAGAGCAGCAAGGCTTAAGGGACTAGGCGAGTCCAACATGGATTGTCAACACTACGTACCTGCGATGTGCAATGTGCTTCTCCTCAGTGACACCGGCTTGTGTGCCCACCATACTCATAAATCCTTTTCGTAAGCAACGTTTTGCAAGAACCAGGACTGACAGGTCGCAGGGCTAAGACACGGAATCAAGAGCTGAGGCAGAGACCCTACAAGTCCTAAAGTTCAGACTTCCACAGACTGTGGGATTTGAAGCAAAGCTTATTTAGATCTCAAGGCACAGGGAAGAGCCTCAGCCGACAGATATCCGGTTACACCTTGACTGAAAGCCTTGTCAACTTGTTAAATTCCTCTTCTGAAGGTCTTTCTTCCTGGGTGGTGAAGCCCCTGAGCTGGGGTCCGGGTCTGCTTATCTAATCGTTTTCCACTGGGGCATCTGGAGAAAGTGCCCAGATGGATGCGCTGCCTTCTGCACAGCGCCAGGGTTCTCATGTGACTCTGGGTTTGCTACATGCTTTGCTAACTGCTGACACTTGAGCGTACAGCCCTGCCATCATCCGTGCCTGCGATTCCAGTGGATGCGAGCAGGCAGCATTTCAGGGTGACTCGTCTGGGAGAAGACTGCTTTTCAGAAGAAGATGGCAGGATCTGGGTGCTCAGTGATCCAGCAGCCTCGCTTCCAGCAGGCAGGGGGAATGCTGCCCTTTTTACCAGCACTGATGAACAGAGCTGCTTTCAGAGCGCGATACTGACTCTTTAGACATAAGCCCACATATAGTTGTCCAGCTTGGCATCCACAATGATCCCACTGCTTTTAATGATAAATTAGACTTTGTTATTTTTGTTACTAGAATATTTGCTTCCCTTTCTTTTAGGAAACCAACTCTTGTGTGTGGTCAGACCCTGGGCAAACCTTGTGCCACTGCAGCTCTGTCTGGCCTCCAACAAAGGCAGCCACATGATAAGCAGGGACCCAGCCTTTTCGAGTGATCAGGACGTCAAGAAAGCAAGGGAGCTTTGCCTTCTGAAGAGTTCTTTGGATGGAAGGGCTGTGGGGGGAGCAGGAGCTTGACAGAATTAAGTAAGCAGCTTTGAGAGAAGGAATGTAATCACCTGAATCTAGAATTAGGCCCTTAATTTAGAAATAGAATTGAAATAATGATTTTTTTTAAACAGAATCAAGGCATTTCACATTTCCAAGAACTCTTCCAAGGGCACATGGTCCACCATTGTGAAGTTCTCCAGAGCTGGGAGTTCACAATATACAAGTAGTGAGCAAAGGGGTGTAATTAGAACTAGAAATTATGCAGAACCTGCAACCTATTTAATCTATATTGCTATCTTAACACAACACACACACACACACACACACACACACACACACACACACGCACACTGGATGTGGCTCCCGAGAGGTGAAAATGAACCCCCATTCCCACAGGCATGTCTCTTTCTGGGGAAAAGGGCCCAGAACCCACTGCTGATTTTTATCAAAGAGTCTGAAGGAACCTCAGATTACAGAGGCTGACCCCTTATTTCATAGATAAGGAAACTGAAGCACAGAGACAAGTTACCCAAGGTTACCTGGTAAACTCTAAACAGAACTCAGCTGATTTCCCTCTCCCTGTAAAATTCTAAAATTCATCCCAGTGATGCGGTCATTTTTAAAATTTCACCACTTCTTCTTTCATCATTTAAAAAATGATTTGGGTCATCTGAAGAAACTCAATGTCACATCAAAATAACCAACAAAAACATTTAAACTAGCTCTCAATGTAGCTTTCAGTCCTAAACTCATAGACCCAATAATTGTCATGACAGGCTTTTTTTTTTCTCCCTCCAACTAATTTATTATGTTGAAGATCTTTAATCTTCATGGCAGGCTATGTTATAAACTTGGCCTATTTTGCTTGTAAAGTTCAGGAACCAAATATAAGAAAAAGAACCAATGGTATTCTAGTTGATATGAAAAATAAGAAAGGAAAAAAAATACCATATATCTGTCCATGACCCAACAAGCAACACTTTAGCAGGATTTTTATTAGCATTGCAGAATCTCAGTGTCTAAAATAGTCCCACTTTTTCTCAGTTTGGTTCTATCACCTTAGGGGACATCAGTCAGTAGCCTGATGGGCTGCCAGTTAGTCTGGTTTGTACTGTCTGTTCTAGAGCAATTTCCCCAAAGTCAATGGGGATTAGATCTTGGACATCTGCACCACAGGGTAAGACAAGCCTCCACACCAGGGGCTGAAGGAACAGAGACTGTTGCACTGGGGAAGGGAAGATTTAGGGGACACACTGCCACCTCAAATCTCTGAAGGGCTATTGTGGGGCAGAGACGTATCCCGTAAGCCCTTCCACCCCCAAACTAGGTCTAAGTCTAAAGGATGGGGATTTCTACAGATTACTAGCCGGGATGACAGTTTAGCAAGAAAAGAGTCAATAAGTGAAGTGATAAAAAGGCAGCTGCTATGCAGAGAACCGGGTCAAGGGCAGTAACCGAAACGTCTTGAACGTGCAGTGGCTTTGGCGTCCAAGCCCTGGTGCATCCACTGGTTCACAGAGGCACGAGCTCTGGGTCTGGAGAGTCTGAGGCCTGGAGCTGATGTTTTTTCCTACTCACTGTATGGCTTCTAAGTATTGCAAACCACAGAGCTGTATTTGCCCAGTTTTGATAAGAAGAAATTAATTCTATCAGACTCTGCAGAAATAGGCAGGCTCTTTCCCATCCTATGAGTATTTAAGTTCCCCTTGCCAAGAACACAGGACCTCAGAGAGGTTTGAGGGCTGTGATTACAATGATGTTCACAAAACAGGGAGGTCTGGCTAGTATAGTTTTTCCTGTTGTTGTATGAACTGAACCAGGCTTTGCCTTAGTGCTGCCATTCTTGTTCACCATCCCAGCTCACAACTGTGGCCAACCAATTTTCTTAACTTTCTCAAGGATTTAGGAGGATATTGTGCTCTGCTGTGTTAGTTCTGAGCAACAGGAAGGGATGTATTAAACTACATTGCAGAATTGATGATGCTGGTTTGCAACCAGTCTCTAAGCAATCACTGACATCAACCACTAGCTCAACTGAACCAGCACTGAGTCAGGAGAAAAGCTGACTGTGGGGCCTGGTTTTGCCACCACTGGTTAGGCTTATGGGTATAAAACCAGAAAAATGAAGCCAGGGCTGTCTCTGTGCTGGCTTATCAGATGAGTGCTATCATCTGGATACAGTTTCTAGCATGGGCTTGGCTGGTGGGATGATTCCCCTGAACCAAGAAATGGTAGGACACCTGGCCTGGAGCAGATTCCTGTGCAATCACCTTCTCTTACTGGCTGTGGGACTTCAGGGAAGTTAACTTGTGCAAGTCACTTTCCCCAACTCTGAAATGAGATTAATGATAGTTGCCCTATCTACTTTGTGGGGTTACAATATGGATCTGTCTAGGCTTCCTTATCTCTTTCAAGCAAGAAATAGGGTATTCACCTGAGGTTGGAAAAGATGTTAGCCAAACCACAGAGCATCAATTACTAAACAGGAAAATTATGTCCACCGTAATTATGTGGTCCCCTAAGTGACCACATCATGTGCCCCACGTAAATCAAGTTCCTCAGGGAAACAGAGGCATGACTTGTGTTTGCTTATGTGTGTGTGTGTTCTGTGCATCTGGGGCGTTCTTGGCAAGGGGCAGGTAGTCAGGTTTGTTGGAAAGAGTAAGGACTGGACATTGGGAGACCCAAGCGCTCTCCCGACTGGGCCACTGGCCAGTTACGTTGCTCACCGTCTTTCTCTGAATAGCAGTGTTCTCATTTTCACAGCAGGAAAACAGAAACTCACCCTATGTTTCACATATTCTATAAGCAGCAAAAGGTTTTTAAACAAAGAGAAGAAATGTAAAAAACCTTTTTATAAATTGACGACTATAATACCTTGTGAGGAAAGATGGAGGTAAGTCTTTGAAGATTTATTTTTCTAACTCATTAAAATAGTCAACACTCACTCTTTCCAATATTGCCTGAATTTGACAGGGATAAAACTCTTAAGCTGCTTGAGTCTAAGACGTTTACAGAATCATGGTTTCACGTTCAAGTGTATGCAATGGAGAGCCAATTTGCGCTTTTTTTTTTTTTTTTTTAAAGCAGAACACAGAATGGTCATGAACCTGTCAAGTGGTTTGATACAGGTGAGGGAGAAGCTGCTCACAATCAACATGCAGGGCGTTAGAAAAACAAATACACCGAAACTTAAGTGCCAGTCTGCACTGTGAGGATAAATGGTACATACCTGTTTTTGCTGCCACAAGACAAACAAGTTACATTGCACACTTACAGAGAGTCATAGTTTTAGAATTGAAGGACCTAAGAGGGTATCTGGCCCAACCCTTTCATTTAACAGATGGGGAAACTAAGGTCCAGAGTGATAAGTGACTTATGTAAGGTCTTAGACCCATTCTAGGGGCAGTTATTGAACACTTATTTATTGAATGCTTTCTACATACCAAGCTCTGTAGGCACTGGAGATACAGCTATAAAACACACCATCCCTGGTGCCAAGGAACTGATAATCTAGTGGAGGAACTGGACCCTTCTGCTCCAGCAGATGGGGAGTGAGTGCTAACAGGGCTCTGGGGGGATGTGGGAGGCTGTAACTAATTAAACCAGGAGAGAGAAAAGCTAGTAGTGGAGAACGTCAAAGTGAGAGAGGAGAGGAGTGGAAGAGGTTATTCCAGGCAGAGGGAACAGCATGAGTAAAGACACACAACCTAGCTCTTCTAGAATTGTAGACTCAGAGGGATCTTAGAGATTGGACCCTCACGTAATTTTTAAAATCCCTTATGTAATATACTGGCAAGATGATGATTCAACTTCTGCTGGAACATTTCCTGTGAGAGGAAACTGACTACTTCACAAGGCAGAAAAGGGTTAGCTCTAACCTTTTCAGTTGCTGTTGCCTGGTATCGAGAGGCCTGTCAGATTCTATCTCTTCATTGTCACTGTAAAAAAGACATGGTAATATTTGGTCTTTGACTTCCTCTCAAGCGAAGGAGAAAATGTCATGTGTTTTAGGACCTTTGACTCGTAGAATGTTAGAGCTGGAAAGGACCTCGGTGATTATTTAACCCAATGATTTTTATCCTTTTTTGACTCATGGACCCCCTTTGAGAATGTGATAAAAATCTGTAGATCCTCTCCCCGCAAATGCACATGTGTCATGACACAAAAACGCTGCACACAGGATCGGGCATTCATGGAGCCCCACGGCCCACCCTGGATTAAGAAACCTCCTTTTCATTTACTGATGGGAAACAGAGTCTCAGAGAAGTGGAAACACAAAGCTGAAATAATTTGTTTTAAGAACAGATATATTTTCAATGGAAATAAATAATATCACAAATACAAGTCTAAGGAGTTAGCCCTCAGGGGTGACCTCGGTGTGGAGGAGGCATAATTAAAAAGATGTGAGGAGAAAGAATCAGAGAGTTAGGAGACCTGGGAGCAGAGAATGAAATAAAAATGTGGCAAAAAGGAAGTTCCAGGAAGCAGGGTGATCAACATAAACATGGTTTTATTTCAATGTGCAATCAACGGTATGCTGTGGCAGCTAAATTATAGTAATGTTCATTTTGGCAACAACATAGATAGGCCTGCATGAGTTATAAAGTGCTTTTAAATGGACTACAGATATTTCTGTATTTTCTAAAATACTTGTCTTAGAATGCCTCTTCCAATTTCTCTGTCTGTAAATTAGAGTCACTTTACTTTCAGCTTAATAAGGTCCTTTCACAGCCTCACTTTGGGGAAGGTGACGTCTGCCATCCTGCCATGGTAGGTGGGGAAAGGTATGCTGAGGTAACGGGACATGCCTGGGCCACCTCAGTCAGGGCTGCAGCAGGGGCAGAGTTAGACATTTGGCTTTTCCTCCCTTCAAGCAAAACCTGAAAGCAACATACAACACTGACTCAGATTTGAAGAAATAGAAATAATTTTTAAGAAATAAAATTAGAATGAATTAAATCCATTTCTCCTCCATTGAAATATTTCTCTCAGGGATCTTCCCTATAATGGCTGTAGGAAGTGATGGTTAGACTGTAAGAAACAAGCTAATTTGTTTACTTCAAATAATCATGTTAATAAAAGGAAGACTAACTGAGAAAAAGTAAGGGAGATTAAAATTTTTCAGCTTTGGCAGTTTCAAATATCATCACAAGTAAGCACAGCTCCCATTTAAAAGGATTTTTCATCACGAACATCAGAAACTAAGAACATAGAGCAGGGGGACTCACCTTTCACAACAGTGAAACTAACTGGGTTAATAATGATAAAGAGGGTTGGACGAGATGTTCCCCAAATCCTCTTGTTGTCTCAAACCTCTTGGGCTGGGAGTCAGAAAAGCCCATATTAGGGAAAAAGATATTGTAAATCACTATGCTATTTAAGCATGTCAATACTGTAAATCCCTTCCTCTCTATGGGAGATGGGAAATCCTCCGATAAATAGATTCTTAGTTCCTAGCTCAACAGACTCAGTAGTGTTCTAGTCTAACTTTTTGCCTCTGGGCAAACCACAGGCAAAGGAAAGGAAGAAGCAGCTGCAGCTCACTCATGAATGAAGATGTGTGGGGCACCCACAGAATCAGAGTGGTCCTGCTTAGAAACCAACTGGTCCAATTTGTCATGTTTCACAGATGAAGAAACTGAGGCCGAGAGAGAAGTATGTGTTGAAGCCATCACAAGGAAGTATCAGAGGCTGGCTGGAACCCAGGTCTTTCCCCTCCACCAGAGCCCTTCTATCCCCCTGGAAAGCTAGTTTCGAGAAGAGGAAGATTCCAGGACACTGTTCTCCAACAACCAAGTGGAATGTGTTTGGACAGAGATGCTCCTCTTTGGGGCCTACCGTCAGTCGTGCTGCCTTTGTGGAGGCTACCTCGTATTTGGGTAGCTCGGACTTCAAATCTGAAACAGGTCCTCACACGGTAAGATGTAGTCTATGGAAATCTCGATAGAAGGAAATACAATATTCCATCCCTTGCCAAGAACACTGACTTGCCACTCAGGATGATTTATCGTGTGTGGTTCCTACCTGCAGTGTTTGCTCACATGTGGAGGACTCTTTAAGGAGGCAGGAAAAAGAGGCCTGCAGAGGCTTTAGGTTAGCATTGGAATTGCTGGCAAAAGTGAGAGAGCCTCATTAAGAAGAGGGCAAGATATTTCCGAGGATGGTGCCACCTACTTTGCTAGCTTAGAGTCACAGAAAATTACGTGTTTCTGTCAGTCTTGGTTATCGAAGGCTGGCATTAGGATTAGCATGCCAGTCTGTTGTGGTAGTTAACTTCTCACTCAAATAACTTATCCTGCCATTTATTATTATTTTTAATGGTTATTTATTACACTTAAGCTTTCCCCTTGTGACAAGAGACAGAAGCGTTCAAGAGTTGGAAGGATTTGAGATCTGGAAGCATTCAAGATACGGCCAGGAAGTGAGCCTTGAAGAATCTGCCTGTTACCCACATCTTCATCAGCAGCAGTTTTGGTTTCTGTACTTGCTAATCAAATCCTCTCCTGCCATTTAAAACACTCATAGCCAACACACATATGAAGAAAAAGGCCAACCAAAGCATAATTTAAAAAGCAATCATATATGGTGAAATAATCACAATGTGAAAAGTAGGCACAAACTGCTATTTTGCACATTTTGTATCACAGCCGGCTCAAGTGTGAGGTCCCTTTGGCAGAGGCTTTGCTTTTAGTCACCACCCCCACCCCCACCCCAGGCCCTTGCCAAGTGACTCGCACGCATAGTAAGCATTCAATCAATATTTCTTGAACAAATTACTTCGTTTAGTACAGATTTCCTAAGGAGTGGGCTGGGGGGGGCAGCCATTTCTACATGGATGCTCTAGTCACTCGACAGCAGACCTAGGCCGGCTAGTGAATGCAGGCTAAGAACTGGTGGCCATTTCTTCTGGAAAGAAAGGCCAGGCAAGAAGCCAGCTAGCTCCTTCCAGCTTGCTGCAGGTAGCACCCCCTCCCCAGACGCCCCTGCCAGGGTGGAGGCGGCAGCGGTCTGTCCCTGGGCTGGGACAGGGATGAGCCCAGAGGGCCGGCCACCCGCTCAGGCGAGGGCCTTGCTCTTCTGCAGGTGAGGTGGAGAGCAGAGGGGAGAGCGCCCGGCGCAGAGGTGAAGGTAACTCAGCGTCCCCCCCGCCCCCGCAGCCCGCGGGTCCGAGACCAACTCGCCAAACCTGAGACTCACTTGGCGGCGGCATCTTTCCTCAGCTGCTCGTGCTTCATGAGGAGGTTCTTCCGGTCGCGGAAAGCCTTCCGGACCTTGTACCCCTTGTAGACAGCCTGGATCTTGGAGGCGGCGATGTCCTGGATGGCGGCGATGGACAGGGCCCCGCGCTCCAGCAGGAGCTGGATGACCTCGTGCCGCTCGCCCAGCAGGGCGTAATCCAGCGGCGTGTACCTGCGCGGGACGACTGTTGTAACAAGGGCTGGGAGGTAATTCAGGCGCTGAGCAAACAGCCATGTTACCACGGAGCAAGAGGAAACCTCAGCGTGAGGTGTGGGATATTCCCCAGGCAAAGCCACCTGCTCTACTCCAGGGCTGTTGCTTTGTTCTCAAGAAACCCTGGGCGTGAGAACCGCAGGCCTGGGGGGCTCGGGGCCGCTGACTGTCAGTTGCGAGTTTTGTTCGCTGGCTCACTGGTTGGCGGCTGTGGGAACATGATTTACTGCCTTTCTTCCCCATGTGCCAAAGAATTTCCAGCTCCTATCTGGGAAAAGTATTTGAAAAGTATTGCAAATATTATTCTGTGAGATTCATAAGTTTGAGCCCATTATTCCTGATAGTTAATGCTTATAAAATAGAAAAGATACCTCCAAATGGAGAAATTTAATATATGAAAAGGATGGCCCCCTAAATCAAAGCAGAAAAGACAGAGTATTAAATAAATCATGTTGGGACAACTGGGTAGCCACCTGGAAAAAAAGAGATTCTTATATAAAAACTTATACCAAAATAGATTCTGGACGGATAAATGAACTAAATACAAAACAAGAAACCATTAAAGTACTAGAAGAAACCATTGGTGAGTAAACAAAAATACTGAAGTGAGAAGTCCTTTTAAAAAAATGATGCAAAACTCAGAAACCATAAAAGAAGATTGATAAATATGACAACATCAAAATAACAAAATTTTGCAGGACAAAAAACACTAAAAACACTAAAAAGTTTCCAGCAAAAGAAATACTAATAGCTCCTACACATATAAAAGTATGGTCAACCTTGCTCATTTAAGAGAAATGAAAATTAAGACTAACATGAGAAAGCTCTTATTATTAGATTAGCAAAGTTCAGAGTCTAATCGCGCACTGTGCTGGCAAGGATGGAGGGAATGGCTGGGGGGTGGGAATACTGCTTTAACCTTTAGGGAGAACAATCTGGCAATATCTATCAAAATTATTCATGCATATCCCTTTGACTTAGCCATTTCACTCATAAGCATTTATCCTACAGATATGCTCTCATGTATGACATGCTTTATGTACAAAGGTATTCACAGAAGCACAGTTTGTTACAGTCAAAGAATGCAAACAACTTCAGTGTCCATCAGCAGAGGACTGCTTGAAAAAGCACCGGTCATCCATATAATCTCGAAAATGCAGCCATTACTGCTGTGTATGAAAAAACAAGGAAAATCTCCAGGAGGTATTGTTAAATATAGAAAAAGAAAAAAGCAAGAAACAGAACAGTATTATGGCATGCTCCATTTGAATAAAAAGAATATGTCTATATGCTTATCTATGTAAAAATATCTCTCTACCAGTGCTGTATTTCCACAAATACACAAAAAGACACGTTCAAGTCCTAATTCCCAGCACTGTGAATGTGAACTTATTTGTAAAAAAGATCTCTGAAGATGTCACTTAACATCTGGAATAGGGTGGGCCCTTAATCCAAATGACTGTTGTCCTTGTAAGCAGGGGACAGAGACGCACGGGGAGATGGCCACGTGACAGAGGCAGGGGTCGAGTCCTGCAACAAGAAAGAAGCACCGTGGCCGGCGGCTGCTGCCAGAAAACAGGGAGAGGCCTGGGACAGACCCTCTTCTTCCGAGGGAGCACGGCCCACTGACACCTCATTTCTTATGGTCTCCCGAACCATGAGACCATACATTTCTGTTGTTTAATCCAACTAGTATGTGGCACTTTCTCACAGCAGCCCTGGAAAACTAAGGTAGGTTTCCCTAGAAACTCCAACAGTGATGCCTCTGGGGAGGAAAGTAGTTGTCCCAGAGGGAGGGTAGAAATGGTATTTAGTTTTCATCGAAAGCTCTTTTATGCCTTTTGAATTTTGTGCAATGTGCATACAGTATCTTTTTGATAAATACGTTATTTCAAAAGGATGGGCATTATTGTCTTACAGTCCTATAATTGAATCTCAAATTAGCTACTTTCTAGATATGCAATTTTAGGCAAATTCCTTTCTTTAACATATCTTTTTGTTTTGGGAAATATGAAAAAAAATGATAAATACATGGAAGAAAATGACAATCATCTATATTCCTACCCTCAGAATTAATCACTGTTAATATCTTGGCATATAAGCTTTCCTTTTTTAAAGAAAAATGATTACTCTGTGAAAATGATCCATATTTTAAGCATTGAAACAATGCAGAAAGTACAAACATTGGAGTAAAAATCGCCCCAAATATCATCCAGAAATGGTAATAATGATTATCACTTCTTGAACAACTTACTTGATGTTTCTAAGCCTCAGCTGTCCTCCTCTGTAAAACGAGATGCTTCCAGATTGGCATGAGGAGAAAATGAAATAAATGGGAAGGGGACAGCACTGTGCCCAGTATGGAGGATGCAGTTAATGAACAGGAGCTACTGTTGTTAGGATAGGACATGGACTGTGCACGGCTATGCCACTGCACTTGCTCATGATACATGGCATTTCCACGGTACCCAAACTACCGTTTATGACCCCATGACTACCACTGAGGCCAACTCCTTGCTGAGTGGCGCTAATCCTGTGAAATCCGAGTGTCAGGAGGAAGTCAACAGCTGAATTATGAGGTGGGAAAAATTACGATTATGTAGCTGCACGATTAGACGCAGAAAATCACCTGATGATTATTTAAAGAAATCACTTCTCCTCAAAATTCACCTAAAAGTCACAGTAAGAGAAAAAAGGAAGAGGTTTTCAGAATAAGCCAAGGGTGGTTTGGTCACTTCAGTAAGGAAACTGGATGACAGTTTCTGAGTTGGGAGGAAGCCCCAGATGCTGAAATTAAGGAGCCTGCAGTCTAGGCCAGTTTGATTTGCCACTACTGTCCAGGGACAGAAGGGATGCTTACATAGACTTTAACACATTATAAGTAAATAGCACTTTGTAAATTCAGAAGAACATATTCTCATTTAAATATATATTCTGAAGTGCCTTTCATAACCGTACTTCACCCAGTGGAAAAAATGAGCATATAGAACCACAAAAGGGTACAGCAAATTGAATTCTAGAGATAATTTAGTTCACCACCTTCATTTTAGAAATGAATATAAGGCACAGAAAGGTTAAGTGACTTGGCTAGTTATCTGCAGATAACAGTTATCTAGATTAGCGAGACTAGAACTAAAACCACGTGAATCCCACATCAGAAATCCTTCCACAAGGCATCTATTAATTATTGAATAGAAGTTTCCTATTGAATGGAAACTGCTTCTAAATTGGTGTCCAAACAATGTATATATTTAGTAAGCTTGATTTTTAAAAATAATTATTAATAGGTAGTGTCTTTCACATAGTATATACAAGCAGGATTATTAAAATCTGGTTTATGAAATGTAAGGCCCAATCTGTGCCTTCACTTACAAATATGACAAAAGAAAATAACATACAGCATAACACACCACAAAGAACACTGAACTGGGAGTCAGGAGACCTGTGTGACCCTGAGCATTCTCTTAACTTCTCTGAGCTTGTTTTTTCATCTGTAAAAGTGAAAGGAAGGAGAGAAGAAGTAGATCTTCAGGTCACTTCTGGATTTGAGAATTGCATTTTAAATATTTTTATGATAAAAATTGTATTTTTGCTATGAGAAATTTCAAACAAACAAAAGTAAAGAACACAGCATAATAAACCTTTATACACTCATCACCCAAATTTAACAATTAGCACAATTTTTGCTCCATTTGCTTAATCCAACTGCCTCCTTTTAATTTCTGCTAAAGTATTTTAAAGCAAATCCCAGAACTCATTTTATCTCTTTGCAGTTCAATATTCATTTATAAATAATATGGACAGAACCACAATGTCAGTATTGTACTAACAAAATTAACAGGAATTCCTTAGCAAAATCTAATGCCCACTCTATATTCAGATTTCTCCAATTTTCTCCAAAATGTCTGTTTTACAGTTGATTTATTCAAATCAGGATTTTCATCAATTTTGGATTCAAGGAGACACAATCCAAAAATCTAGCAGGTTTTTAAGAGTGAAGTCTGTATCTAGTATTTAAGAAACTGACCATATTGTAATTTTCTTATGGAATCTTTCTTCATCCCAAATTCAATTTAGAAACATCCCAATACTGTGCTGCTGTCAGATGGTTATTGACTAAAGGCCTGAAGTAGTTGGTGAAAATTATGTCTATACAGTGCCTGTCAAGTAGTGTCAGTGCATGAAAAGTAAGAATTAGCACTGCACTGATGGTAACCAGGTGAGATCCGATGTAGATAAAGACAACAGAGAAGACACAATTGGACTTGCCATGTGGGAATGCGCTGATGGGATGAGCAGGCTGCCTCGACTGCAGTGTCAATAAAGATAAAAGGCAGTGCCAAGTTCTGACATTCGACATCAAGGTGCACTGCTGATGAAACATTAAAGGAGGCTGGGATATTGTCACTGTCTCTTTTTATCTATAGATTGGCAAGTACAGGTAGGAGGATTTTTCCTTTGGTCTTTCAGTCTGTAATTAATATGTGCTTCCTCCAGGAGGCAGTATGCACCTTAATTTGTGTGGTTACGTAGATCTGCACTTAAAGGGTTAGCAGATACAAGGGAACTGAATTACAAAAGAAGTTATTTTTTCATTGTCTCCTTTAAAAAACAAAAAACAAAAAAAGCAGAAAATACTGTCCTGGAACAGGTCCTTTAGAGAAATAAATCATCATTAATTCTTAAGATTTCTAGGGTTTCAAAGGGAGAAATCTTTAGCTCTCTCGCAAAAGGTCAGGGGTTGGCTAAGATAAAAAACCTTAGCCTTGAGGATTCCCCTTGGCTTTTCAGCTTCCTTGAATGCCCAAACCCCTAAATCTCCAAGTCCTTGTTAGTTTTGCAGTTATCATTTGACTGTAATAGTGTGAGTTCTTTCTTTAATCACTCCCAAATAAGACACACACGTCTGCTTTATCTAATGCTGCATGTGTTCTAAGAGTTCTAGAAGGTTCTAATCCAGGTATGAAGCAGGGAGCCTGAAAACATCGATTCAACAATGCAACAGTTATTTACTGACACCTACTTCATGCAATGCACTGTGAGAAGTACAGGATGACCACTGTCTCCATGGTAAAGGGGTTCTCCACTCATCAGGAAGACATGTTACACAAAACTGAGATATGGGGGGAGACTGCTAAATGCCATACAGATGCCTGGAGGACAGAAGGGGGACGCCTGACTGTGGGATTGGGATGGCCTTTGCGGGAGAGCCAGCATTTGTAACAGAGGAATGATGTGATTGCAATCATATTAGAATGATTTAGGAAGGCTACTTTGGTGGCAGACGAATTGAATGAGGAGAGATCAAAGACAGGAGAACAGTGAGGCGGCATGTTCCAGAGTCAACGAGGGCCTAATGGCAACACCATGGGAGCAAAGGTGTATCGGTGGGTGTATGAGGGGAGAGTGATAGGAAACCTGAGTTTAGATACACTGAATGGAAAGTGCTGGCCACAAATACAGATGGCAAGATCTAGTAGGCAGAGGACAGTATGAACCAAGGAGAGGCCCTGGGTCTGAAGCGTAGGTTTAGAACTCATCGGCACCCATGTGGTTGTTGAATCCTTGGTGGTAGATTAATTGCCAAAGGAGATGGGCTTGAGAGAGGAGATCCAGACCTTGAAGAATGCTTATATTTAAAAAATAAAAAATGCAAGAAGAGCCAAAAGAAACAGAGAAGCAGCAGACATGTTTGGAAGAGAATCAGGAAAATATACTCTCACTGAAGCTTAGAGACGATATAGTTTCAATAAGGTGAAGAGGAATCGACAGAATCAGGTGATGTGGAGACGTCAAACAGAGCGGACAGAGAGGAAAACAGATGATTTTCCAGGGAGGAATCTGCCGTGACCACCAGACCCAGCCTTCAGTGGAACGATGGGGAAGGAGGCCAGACTGCATATGCTTGAAGGTGAGCATGAGGAAAGGGAGGCAGGAAGACAGTCTGAGAGAAGGAAGGCTTTATTCATGGACAAAAGAGAGGAACCTCAGGAAACGAGTTACAAAACCATAGATGGAGGATAGAATGATTGGGGAATGGTTCTGGAAGGGGGAGAGAGGAAGGGGTTGGTCCCAGATAGGAGGAACAAGTTACCTCTGAGATAACTGGCCCAGAGAAACTGCCTCCTTCTCCAAGAGAAAGAGGAACTGGTGGTAGCACCAAGGGTGGGGATGGTGTCATAGCAGGGGACACTTCAGTTAGAGCATTGAAGAACAATGAAAACTAATGCACAGACCTGGGCTGAAGGGGGTCAGGTATGGACGTCTGGTCACAAACTCAGCTGTTGTCTACAAATGACTAGAATCTTCCTAGATCCAAGAATCTCTCCTACTTAAGACTTGACACTGAACCTCTTCCTTCTTATTTATTAGTCTTAGGTGCCCGACCAACAACTCCAGCCTAACTCTGTGGATCTCCTATCATTCAAGTGTCCTCATTGTAAAATGTAAGCTTGCCCTAGGTAATAGCCTCAGTTCTCAACAGCTAAAAAATTCCATGATTCTAAATCAACATTTTATGGAAGTTTTGCTCTTTTCTTCTGGATCAGGATTTCTTAGTGCAGTGTTTCCTTATGAGTATACCTATTATTTCTGAACGAATACCTAAAATCTGACAGAAAGGATGTGATGAACAGTACACTTTTTTTTTAAATTAAAAGCTTACCTCTCTTCATTGTTTTCCATCTGATTAGGGAAAGCAGCAAAGTCTAGTAGTAATTTAATAGCATCAAGGTATCCATTGTTACAGGACCAGTGCAAAGCTGTTCTTCCCTACAAGCAAGAAGAGAAGTCAATAACACATGGAGTAGGTATTTTGGACATGTGGTTACTTATGCTAACCCAAAAATATAAACAATTTGGGGAGAAAATATTAAGTTTACAATGGAGAAGATGGACAGCATCTTGACCAAGTGATCAAAATTAACACTACCTTAAGGGGAATAATATGCCTCCTGAAGTGAAACCCTGAGAAGTATTTAATATCACTTATGTAATAGCCCAACCCCCAAATAAAACCTGTATCTAATTATGAGAAAATAAAAACAAATCCAAATTGAGTGAAATTCTATTAAAATAAATGGCCTACAAGCCCTCGACCTTGGGGCTTGCCCTAATGAAGCTCGTTACTGCAAAGGAGAGGTTAAACCTACCTATAATTGTGCCTAAGAGTCTCCCCAGAGAACCTCTTTGTTGCTCAGATGTGGCCTCTCTCTCTGTAAGCCCACTTGGCAGGTAAACTCACTGCCCTCCCCGCTACGTGGGACATGAGTCCCAGGGATGAGCCTGGACCCAGCATTGTGTGACTGAGAAAATCATCCTGACCAAAAGGGTGACGTGAAAAGAAACAAAATAAAGTTTCAGTGGCTGAGAGATTTCAAATGGAGTTAAGAGGTCACTCTGGAGGGCATTCTTATATGCTATGATCCCTTTTTAGTTTTTAGTGTATTGGAATAGATAGAAGGAAATACCTGAAACTGCTGAACTGCAACCCAGTAGCCTTGACTCTTGAAGATGACTGTATAACTATGTAGCTGACATGATGTGACTATGTGATTGTGAAAACCTTGTGGCTCACACTCCCTTTATCCAGTGTATGGAGAGATGAGTAGAAAAATGGGAACAAAAATTAAATGAATAATAGAGGGGATGGGGATGTGATATGATGTTTTTGGTGTTCTTTTTTACTTTTACTTTTTTTTTGGAGTAAGGAAAATGTTCAAAAATTAGATGCACAAGTGCATGATGGTTCTGTGAACAGCTGAGTGTACACAGTGGATGACTGTATGGTATGTGATTATATCTCAATAAAACTGAATTAAAAAATAAATGGCCTCTATTCTAAAAAATTTCAATATCATGAAAGATAAAAAAAGGCACGAAGCATTGCTAGAGATAAAGAGGGGTATTTTAAAATGTTAAAGGAGTCAAAGAGCAAGATATCACAATCCTAAATCTGTGTGTACCTAACATCATACCTTCTAAATTTAAAGGGCAATAAGTGACAAAACTAAAAGGTGAGATAGCCAAATCCATAATATAGTGGAATATTTTAAGTCATTTCTTACAATATTTAATAGAACAAACAGACAAAAGAGCAGTAAAGATACAGAAGTCCTGAATAACACAATTCACAAATTTGAACTAAGTGACATATACAGAACACTACATCCAATAATGGCAGAATTAGCACTATTTTCAAGTGTACATCAAGTATACATGGAAAATTTATCAAAAGCAAACATGCTAGGCCATAAATAAAGCCTCAACTAATTTCAAAAGAGTAAAATAGTTCAGAGTATATTTTCTGACCAGAGTACAATTAAGCTAGAAGGCAGTGTGATAGGTGGAATAATCTCCCCACCCCGATATCCATGTGCTAATGCCTGGAACCTGTGAATATGTTATGTTACATGGCAAGGGGGAATTAAGGTTTCTCATCAGCTGACCTTGGGATGCAGAAGTGTTCCTGGGTTATCTGGGTGAGCCCAATGTGATCACGAGGGTTCTTACAAGGGAAAGGGAAGCAGGAGGGTAAGTGTCAGAGTGATGCAGCATGAGAAGGACTTGACCAGCCAGTGTTGGAGATGGAGGAATGCAGCCATGAGATGAGAAATGCAGGCAGCCTCTGTAAACTGGAAAAGTCAAGGCAACAGATTCTCTCCTAGAGTCTCTGGAAGGAACACAGTCTGCTGATACCTTGATTTTAGTCCAGTGAGGCTCATTTTGGACTTCTGACATACAGAACAATACGATAATAAATTTGTGCTGTGTTAAGCCACTAAGTCTGTGGTAATTTGTTATAGCAGCAATAGGAAACTAATATAATCAGTAACAAAAAGATAATGAGAAAATACCAACTACCTGGAAATTAAACAATATACCTCTAAATAATTTATAGATCAGAGAATAAATCAAAAAAGAAAGAAAATACTCTGGAGAGTGAAGGTACAACTTATCAAAACTTGTAGGATGCAGCTAAAGCAGTGTTTAGAAGAAAAAGCATGCTTAAATCAATATATTAGAAAAGAATACCAAAAAGTCAATGATTTAAGCTTTCACCGAAATAATCTTAAAAAAATACAAAATGAAACCGGAGGAAAGTAGAAGTAGGAAATAATAAAGATAAGAGCAAACACCAATGAAGTATTAAACAAACTTCAAATATAGAAAAGTGACAGACAGAAGCTACTCCTTTGAAAAGATGAATAAGCAATATGGAAAATAAAAAATAGAAGAGAGAAAAGATGTGTTACCAATATATGGAATGAACAAGAAGAAATCACTATAGACATAAAAAAGATAAGAGGATATATGACAAACTTTATTCAAAGACATTTGATATTTTGAATAAAATTGATACATTCCTTAAAGAAATACAACTTACTAAAGATGAAAGGAAAATTATTAGAAAATATGAATAGTCTTATAACTAGTAATGGAACGGAATTGGTTATTTATAACTTTTACACAAAGAAAATCCCAAGAGCAGTTGGTTTCACCAAGGAGTTCTTCCAAACATTCAAGGAAGAACTACCACCATTCCTACACAAACTCTTCAAGAGAACAGAAAAAGGGACTCCTTTCCACCTCTTTTAATAAAATCAGCATAACCTTGATAAGAAAACTTGACAAGTACAAGAAGGAACATTAGAAGTCAATCTCTCTCATGAAGACAGATGAAAAATCTTAAAATATTAGCAAATAAATTTAGTAATATAAAAAAATAGAATATATCATAAATGGGGCTTACTCCAGGAATGCAGGGAGGGAGGAAGGGGGACTTTGACATCAGAAAAATAAATTAATTAATCATTCATTGTAATTCATCTTATTAACAGAAAAAAGAAGAAAAATAATGTGATCATGTTGATAGATACAGAAATTAAACACCTAATCATGATTTAAAAAAAGAAAAACTCTCAGCAACTAGAAATATAAGGAAGCCTACACGAAACACAGTCCTCAGTGGGAGATATTGAAAGCTTTCCCCCTGAGACCTTAACGAGTTAAGGATGCCAGCCATTACGAGTTCTCTTTAACACTGTGTTGGAAGTCTTAGTACAATAAAGCAAGACAAAGAAACAAAAGGCATAAGGATTGGAAAGGAAGAAAGAAAAATGTCAGTATTCACAGATGACCTGATTGTTTATGTAGAAAATCCAAAGGAATATACAGAAAAATTTACATATTTTCTTTGTTACTTTTACATATGTAAAAATTCTGACAAATGAATTAATAGGGAATATATGTTCTGATAAGGAAAACACAATTAATATGCTAGTATTTTAAAGAGTTAAAGTAATTAA
>PVKY010002127.1:10821-27418 GCA_004027775.1 Bradypus variegatus | reverse complement strand
CACCACTGCCAAGCACCCGGTTATTAGATTTTCAGCATCATGGGCATGCAGAACAGGCCTCTTTCAGCACAGCTGTGTTTTCTGCCTTCTCTGCTTTGGGGCTGGCCAGTTTCGGGCTTCAGGCATGTCTTATTTTGCCAGGGCTGCTATGGCAAATGCCACACAGTGGTTGGCTCAAATGACACAACCAAGGTCTCAACCGGCCAGGCTGTCCCCTAGAGCCTGCAGCGTCCTGGCGCTGCTGGCTTCAGTCCTTGGGCTCCTTGGCTGCTGTCTCTGCCTCCAGCACATGGTGCATTGCCTCATTCTCTGGCTTCTTTTGACTTCTGGCTTCCACTGACCATGTCTGAATTTCCTCTGCCTTAAGGCCTCCTGTCACATGGATTAAGGCCCATCTGATTCAATTTGGCCTCTTCCTAATATGATCTTCGAAGATCCTGTGCACAGTGGAGCCCACACTTTAATAGAAACACATTCCAAAGCCCTGTTACCAGCGGGTCTAGGACATGAACAGGCCTTTTGTGGGGGCATGAATCACGACCCCACAGGACGTCTCTTACAGGAGCTTTCTGGGTGAGGCAAGCCACTTGGGCATTGTGAGGCCTGTCCACCAAGTATCCTGGTGCTGCAGGCTTGTTGAGCACCTGGCCTGCACCCCAAGATACGAGAGGCAACAGAGTACCCTGCACCCCAAAGTTCAAGAAGTAACAGTGTATCCTGCACCCCAAGGTGCAAGAAACAACAGCATATCCTAGGCCTCAAGGTGTGAGAAACAACAATGTATCCTGTGCCCCAAGATGCAAGAAACAACAGTGTATCCTGGGCCCCAAAGTGCAAGAAACAACAGTGTATCCTGCACCCCAAGGTGCCAGAGGCCACAGTGAATATTTGCATTGGTTGCCCAGGGCTGCTGTAACAAATGACCACACACTTAGAGGCTTAAAACAAGGCAAATTTATTCTTACAGTTCTGGGGGTCAGAAATCCCAAATCAGTTTCGCTGGGCTGAAGTCAAGGCCTCCACTGGGCTCGTTCCTTCTGGAGGCTCTGATTGGAGAATCCGTTTCCTGGCCTTTTCCAGCTTCTCGAGGTCATCTGCATTCCTTGGAGTGTGGCCCCTTCCCTCCCTCTTCAAGGTGCATCACTCAACCTCTGCTCCCATCCTCTCATGGCCTTCTCTCACTCTGACTCCACCTGAGCCCCTCTTATAAAACCTCTGTGATGACATCAGCCCCCCCCATAATCCAGGATAATCCCCCATTAAATCCCTAACTTAATCACACCTGCTGAGTGCCTGTTGCTATTCAATGGGGGTAGTCACGGGTTCCAGAGCTTAAGGCATGGCCATCTTTGGAGGCCATGGTTCAACCTAGCACACAACTTACAAACATGGGGCAAAGGTTCCCCATTTCTCACCACAAGAGAGGAGAGAACTCCATCCTGTCCCTGTTCCTAACTCGGTCTGGCCATTTCTATATTTTAGAGTCTGTCACTTGTGACACCCCACTTGCTGGCACCCAATTCTGCATGAGTTGGGATGTTGTTAGTTGCCAGAAAGACCAACCCCAACTCAGATTGGCTTATGGTGTTAAGGAAGTTTTTTGGTTTATCTAATTGAAAAACGTCCAGAGTTAGCTCAGGGCCTGGGGAAGGGCAGATACGGCAGTTCAACAAGGATCCGAGGGGGCTCCTCTTTATATTGGTCTTTTAGATAAAAGAAGAAAGAATCGTGAGGCATGCAAGCAGGTGCATGAACCTTGAGGACATTACGTCGAGTGAAATAAGCCAGAAATGAAAGGACAAATATTGCGAGGCCTCATTAATATAAAGTTACTATAATGAGCAAATGCTGAGAATTGAATTTGAGAGATCAGTACCAGCGGATAGACTGTGGACAGAGATTGAGCAATAAATGACGTAGGAGTGTGGAGTGTTCAATGAGGCTTGTTGTAAAAGTTCGTATAGTATAAGTTCTTACAGCAGTCACATCTACTCCTGAGTTTTGACTGCTGTTTAAGAGATGTCTGTTTGGTACAGAATTTAAATTCTCTGTAGCATGCTTTCTAATGTAACCCCTATGGTCAGTTTATTTAAACAAGATGGTTGTGTGAAACCTACATTGGGGAATGAGATCCTGTTATTCTTGTGTAGGTTAATATGGTATCCTGATACACCCCAGAATACTTTGGTCAGAAAATAAAAAAAGTATTTGTAAAGTCCCTTTAAGGGACAGGGAAAAATGTGGAACTACTAAACTTCCTCAGCTGGGGAATTCCCAATATTCCCACAAGCATTAGGGACTCCCAATTTAATAAGTCAAGTCCTTGATCTGAGGTTTGCCCTTGTGAAATTTATTCTTGCAAGGGAGAAGCTAAGCCCACCTTTGAGTATGCCTAAGAGTCGCCCCTCTTTTGTTTCTCAGATGTGACTTCTCTCTCTAAGCCAACTCTGCAAACAAACTCACAAGTCTCCCCCTATGCGGGACATGACTCCCGGGGCTGTGAGTGTCCCTGGCAACAAGGGACAGGGCTCCCAGGGATGAGCCTGGCCCTGGCACTGTGGGATTGAGAATGCCGTCTTGACCAAAAGGGGGGAAAGAAATGAAACAAAATAAAGTTTCAGTGGCTGAGAGATCTCAGATAGAGTCGGGAGGTCAAACTGGAGGTGATTCTTATGCATCATATAGATATTCCTTTTTAGTTTCTAGTGTATTAGATGAGCTAGAAAGAAATACCTGAATCTGTTAAACAGTAATCCAGTAGACTTGATTCTTGATGATGAATGTATAACTATGTAGCTTTTATCATGTGACCATGTGACAGTGAAAACCTGGGGACTGACACTGCCTTTAACCAGTGTGTGGGCAGATGAGAAATAAAATAATGACAAAAATATATATAAATAATAGGAGGGATAAGGGGTATGGGTTAGTTTGGGTATTCTTTTTAATCTCTTTTTTTAGTTTTTATTTTTTTATATATTTTTAAATTTTTTTTCTTTATTTTGGAGTAATGAAAAAGCTTGAATCTTGATTGTGGCAATGAATGCACAACTATGTGATGATATTGTGAGCCACTGACTGGGTACTTAGATAGATTATATGGTGGGTGCATATATCTCAACAAAATCGCATTTAAAAAAAGCAAAAAAAAGAGGAAATAAATTAAATTCTATTAATATTTAGTGTGTTAATTGATAGGAGTGCATGCATAGAATTTATGAATAAGTATGTACATACTGGGTTTTGTGTTCAAATTGAAGAATAAGAAAGTCCAGAGATCCCAGGTATGAGCTGCTCTTTATTTCTGCTCAGTGTTTTATGCCAATAGTAAGTCACTGGCACCTATTTCCTGCTAAGCTGCAGAGGGCCTGCTCCACCTCCTTCCTACTCCCGGACACCTGCTTCATTCCTGCCGGGATGTTCCAGCAACTGGGGATTTTCACCCTTCACACCTCAAGTTGCCCCAAATCACTCTGCAAAATGTGCAGTCTGGCCATCCCCCAACACCGTGTCCAGCTGCTCAGGGGGTCTTCTGGACTGGAATAAACATTACGACGTTTTCATCCACGCCCCAAATGCTATTACACGGCTGGCGTCTGCCCCGTGGCCCCTGCACCTGACTGCAAGGAAGGCTGGGCCGGTCAGCGCGTCCTCGGTGCTCCAAGGTCGGGGTAAACATTACACTCCAGAAGTTCTGATGCGGTCAGGTTCACGGGGAGGAAACGACGGCAGTGCCTGCCACCTGCCCGCAGCCACAGAGAGGACAACACCCAGGCCAGGGCCTCTCGGTGCTGCCAGCTGGGGCTTGCTGACCCCTCACCCTACTCAGAAAGGCAGCCAGCAGGTGGCCACAACTTTTTTTTTTCACTTTGCTTCCCCCACCCCACCTCCCATCCATTTTTTTTTTTTTTTGGCTTTCTTTTTCCCCCATTTTTTTTAATTGATTGCTCACACACCATACAATTACCCCAAGATCCAAAGTGTACAGTCACTTGCCCCCGGTACCATCATACAGCTGTGCATCCATCACCACAGTTAACTTTTTATCAATTTTTAGAACATTTTCATTACTCCACGAAAGAAATAAAGAGACACAAGAAAAGGAAATTCAAATCCTCCCATACCCCTAACCATCCTCCCTCCATTACTGATTCATAGTGTTGGTGTAGTACATTTGTTACTGTTGATGAAAGAATGTTAAAATACTACTAACTGTAGTATATAGTTTGCAATAGGTACATATTTCTTCCCTATATGCCCCTCTATTATTAACTTCTAGTTATAGTGTCATACATTTGTTCTAGTTCATAAGAGAGATTTCTAATATTTGTACAGTTAATCACAGATATTGTCCACCACAAGATTCACTGTTTTATACATTCCCATCTTTTAACCTCCAACTTTCCTTCTGGTGACATATGTGACTCTGAGCTTCCCCTTTCTACCACCTTCACACACCATTCAGCATTGTTAGTTATTCTCACAACATGCTACCATCACCTCTGTCCATTTACAAATGTTTAAGTTCACCCTAGTTGAACATTCTGCTCCTAATAAGCAACCGCTCCCCATTTTTAGCCTTGTTCTATATCCTGATAGCTTATATTTCATGCCTATGAGTTTACATACTATAATTAGTTCATATCAGTGAGACCCTACAATATTTGTCCTTATGTGTCTGTCTTATTTCACTCAATAGAGTGCCCTCAGGTTTCTTCATCAAGCCATTTTTTTTAAAGATGGTTTTGTTCACACACCATACATTCCATCCTAAGTAACCAATCAATGGTTCCCTGTATTAGTCACATATTTGTATATTCACCACCATCACCACTATCTATATAAAGACATCTTCATTTCTTCCACAAAGAAGGAGGAAGAGTCAAAGAAGGTAGAGAGACAGGAGAAAAAGAAAAAAAGAAAAGAGGAAAAAAGAAAAAAAGAGAAACAAAACATGACATCTAGGAAGCAACAAAAAGAAAGATAGAATTAAACTAAAGTAGAATAAGGAGTCAGACAACATCACCAATGGCAAGAATCCCACCATGTTCTCCTATACCCCCCACCCCCCATATGCATTTAACTTTGGTGTAATTGGTGTATTGCCTTTGTTGTATGAAAGGAAGCATGATACAATGTTTCTGTTAACCATAGTCTCTAGTTTGCATTGACTGTATTTTTCCCCCAATCCCACCCCACTTTTATCACCTTGCAATGTTGACATTCATTTGTTCTACCTCATGTAAAAACATATTCTGGCAAGCGTGGGCTGGGATTGGCTGGGGCAGCATGGGGAGGGTGGAGGGGAGACGGTTGTAGGGTTGGTGTCTGTGCCAGAGCCTGGGCGGCCTGAGGGTGCGGAGACACTGGGGGTGGGAGATGGTGGCAGCATGGCGGCTGGGTACCAGCCATCCAACCCTCCTCTTCCTCACTGTTGCTGCCACCCGGATCCTTTAGATTGCGTGTGTTCATTGTAAGCCGGCTGCCTGCCTGCCAATCCTGCGGCCCACCGGTCCCCCTGTTCTCCCTTGCGCCGCCACTGCCAGCTCTGAGGGTCCACCGGCCGGGTAACTCACCCCCCCCAACCCCACCCACCGGCCCGCGGGCCAGGACCATGGAGGACGGGAAGCTGGAGTTCCCCAGCCTCCCACAGAGCAAAGAGGATGCCGAGGAATGGGCCTATCCTATGAGACGGAGATGCAGGAAATTTTACCTGGATTGTTTTTAGGCCCATATTATTCTGCTATGAAAAGCAAGCTACCTATACTACAGAAACATGGAATAACCCATATAATATGCATAAAACAAAATATTGAAGCAAACTTTATTAAACCAAATTGTCAGCAATTATTTAGATATTTAGTCTTGGATATTGCAGATAATCCAGTTGAAAATATAATACATTTTTTTCCAGTGACTAAAGAAATTACTGATGGCAGCTTACAGACTGGAGGGAAAGTTCTCGTCCATGGAAATGCAGGGATGTCCAGGAGTGCTGCCTTTGTTATTGCACACAGTATGGAAACATTTGGAATGAAGTACAGAGATGCATTTGCTTATGTTCAAGAAAGAAGATTTTGTATTAATCCTAATGCTGGCTTCATCCATCAACTTCAGGAATATGAAGCCATCTACCTAGCAAAATTAACAATACAGATGGTGTCACCACTACAAATAGAAAGTTCATTATTTGTCCATTCCGGTACCACAGGCAGTTTGAAGAGAACGCATGAAGAAGATGATGATTTTGGAAACATGCAAGTGGCAACTGCACAGACTGACTGACTCAAGAGCAACCATTATAGAAGACGTGAATTGAATTTCTATTCGGGAAGGAGAAAATACTGGAAACAATAATAATGTAAAATGGTATTTTTTTTAAAAAAAGGGGTTTCCTTTCAATTAAATGTTGCTTCCACACATGTTTCTCTGCAACTTGCTGAGCAGCATTTTAAGATGATGTTGGACTTCTTAAACATTTAAGAAGATGCTGGACTTCTGCAATAGATGGTACTGATGGTTTTACTCTTTTTTGGTTTTTTCTTTTTTTCACTTTACAGTTTTATTATAAACCAAAAATTTTGGACTTGCAAAGAGGTACTATTGCAATAATGCACTTTTCATACTTAAAATTTATTTGTATGATATAAAGTTATTACTGAAACAAAAATGCAAGTTAGGGGGGATTTGCTTATAAAATTTGGGTAATTTATAATAAAAGAGCTCACTAAAGTTTGCTAAAAATTCATTTTGTGTTATATATATATTACATTTTAAAAATAATTTTGCAGTTCAGTTTTATGATGGAGCCTCTTACAGAAACATTAACAAAATGCAGGATTATGTCATGTTTCTCTTTTTTAGTATAATTCAAGTACCTAAATTGTCCTTTTATTTTTCTAAGCTCTTCTTGGTTCTTCATTAATAGTCTTTAAATCATGTCATTAGCCAATTTTCCTTACTTTATCATGATCAAGTTATTGCTTCCTTTCCTGTAACCTTCCTAATTTGTTTATTCCATTAAAAAAAGTTTAATGAACAAAAGATGTTTTGCTTTATAGTATAGATTCTACCTCAAAAAGGATAGTGTTTGAAGTCTCAAATGACTTCCCTTTTTTGCATTATTTTTCATGGGTTCTTTTGAGAACCTGTTTTTTTGTTTGTTTTTGTTTTGTCCAAAATGGTTCTAAGTAAAATATACCAATTTAGCACTATTTTTTTCCCCTTTTGTGAAACCCAAAAAAGAAAAGTGCCTTGCATCATTGAAAAAATGAAAAGATAAAACCTCATTACCTCCAAAATTAATATACAGAACAGTAAAAAGATTAATGTTTTCTGTAATTTCTTTGTTTTTTAAACCATAACTTAGTTTAAATAAAAATATTAAGTTTGAAGAGACTTTAGTAAATTATTTGGAACATGTTCATTTTATGTTATCTTAATAATTCTGTGAGATTGTTGCAGCCCTGATAGAAGCTTTTCCCTGAAAATGCATTTATTGGGGAAAGTGATTTGTGAGAGGTCTCATTGTTTTAAATTGACTTTTTAATAAGTTCTTTAAATTGAGTTAATCCAAATTTCCCCCATAATTTGCATTAGCAAAGTCACTTTATGAATCCTTGGTTCTCTGGGTTTTTATTTATATGTATAAAAATTGTTTTCAGAAAAACATTTACGATTTTAAGTATGTGACGGGAGAGAGGAGAGGAGTGTTTTTAACTTTTTATAATTGATGACTTAAGGGTAATACAAACAAAACTCCTTTGTATTTCACTTTTCTCAGTCCTCGCTTGAGGTGCTTTACTGATGGGAGTGATTTCTATACATTCCCTTGGTACCAAGAGGTTCTATGCAAGGTAGTCTACTACACCAAGTTACTTGCTTTGCTTTCCTATGATGTAATAATACAGTAAAAGCTATTTTAGCCAGCAAAGTGAAAGAGTGGAAATGGATTAAAATGCTTTGTTAATTAAGAGTTAATTCCTGTTGACCCAGCTGATCTACTGATTTCCTTTCCCTTCCCCCATTTCACCATCCTGAAAACAGCACAGCATTAATCCCGTTGTGGTCAAGTATTCTGCTCTGTGATTAAGTCATCTGGTGTGGTCTAGTGGAGTCACGATTTAATTGGGTGTTCAGAAATTCCAGTTAGCAAAGTGCCAGATAACATGCTTTCCGGTATATACATCACTTATTGGACAGGTCAGCAAAGATCTCTCTTGCAATTTAATAATCTCTGATGCTTCATTCTGCAAAGAATCTTCATAATTGTACATTTAGGTTTCAAAACTGAGACAGTAAGATTTTTTGAATTGCTTCTTAAATACACTTATCCTCTCTAGTAACCTGGCCAAAAATATGGGTTTGGTTATTGATATTAATTCATCACTGGTAATTTTCTACTTTTTCTAACCACTGTAATTTTTATGTTGTCACTAAAGTGCCTGTCCAGACAGTATATTAAAGAGTATCTCACAGACACTAGAAAAAGGGCCACCATCATCTTTGTTACAGTATTAATGTTGACAAAACATGGCGTTTATTCTTTCTTTTATACGAACATTGCAATTTGGGTTTTTTTTTAATCTACTTTCACCTCATACTCAACTAGTTCTTCTGATAGCTCATCCTGTTCTTACTTCCCTTGGCTCCATTTCTGTGATTTCTTTATTTCCACTGATGTTTTTTGGTACTTAAGATAAATTTAACCAATCGTGATTTATTTCGTAGAGTATTTGAATAATGTATGTATAACATAGCACCCACTGAAAGTTAAATATGTAGTCTGGGCACAGAACTTAAAGTGAAATTGTGTCAAACAATAGGAAAACTGCATTATTAATGTGTACTTTTGAAAGTAGGAAATAATTTATTGAAAATATTCAAATTGGAATGGCAGAATATGTACCTTTTAATTTCAGTCAATTGGTTCATGTCAACTTTATCTGTTAGATGTTTAAACAACAGTTACCTTTGTTTATTGGTATCTACTCTGGTGGAAATGTTAAAACAGTGATAGCTTTTGCTGTACCAACTCAACCACTGAACTTTTTGAGCTGAATATCAGTTATGGTGGGGGGGGGTGTTTCTGCTTCATCTGAGTTTAGAAGTAATGTCAAAAAAATGTTTACCATGTCCCTTTTAAGAAAATATAAGGTTTCTAATTGTGTTATTGCCATAGTAATTCAAGTGAATTACAAGTCTTTAACTGCAGCCTTGAATTATAAAGTTGGAATTTCTATATCAGGATCTCAACTTGATATAAAGTAAATGAGCAGTTACCTGGCAGATTTTTTCTTTAATAACTGGTTTAAGCCTTAATTCCATAATAAATTCAGCCTCACTTCAATATTTGCTTTATATTTGTGCATTTATCAGTGCTCCAATTAGGAAATGATAGGAAATATCTGATAATTACTCTAAGATTTAATTTTTTTTAATTGTTTAGAAAAAATAAGTTTCTAGGGTCTCCGAATGCTGGATTTTTTTCTCTTACCCATCCATGGCAGCTAAGAAAAAAAGAAAGGAAAAATCACTCAAAAATATTCAAGTTTACATTATTAGCTTCCTCTCAAAAGTAGTTGTCATACCTCACAGTTCAAAATGTTCCCTATGGTTCAGTAACATTACACTGACATTGCAGTATACTATGCAGCAAAAATGATTCAAGAAGCAAAATAATCTACACAGTGTCTATTCACCTTTGTATAGGCAATTGCTTAATTTACTCTTTTAACAAACATTTGTACTTGGATAAAATGCTTATGTGTATAGGAATTGTCACAATGCAAAATGCTGCTAGCCCAGGCACAAAGTATTAAAATTATTTTGTCAAAAAAAACATATTCGTACCTTTTATCACAATTGTTGAGCACCCTAGGTCTCACTGAGTTATACAGTCCCAGTCTGTATCTCTCCTCTTTCCTTCTGGTGCCCCACATACTCCTAACCTTCCTCTTTCAACCATACTCACAGTCATCTCTGTTCAGTGTACTTACATTGCTGTGCTACCATCACCCAAAATTGTGTTCCAAACCTCTCACTCCTGTCTTTTCCTTTCTGTCTGCAGTGCTCCCTTTAGTGTTTCCTATAGAACAGGTATCTTGTTCACAAACTCTGTCATTGCCTGTTTGTCTGAGAATATTTTAAGCTCTCTCTCATATTTGAAGGACAATTTTGCCAGATACAGGATATTGGTTGGTGGTTTTTCTCTTTAAGTATCTTAAATATATCAACCCACTTCCTTCTTGCCTCCGTGGTTTCTATTGAGAAATCTGCACATAGTCTTATGAAGCTTCCTTTGTACGTGATGGATTGCTTTTCTCTTGCTGCTTCCAGGATTCTCTTTTATCTTTGACATTTGATATCTGATTATTATATGTTTTGGTGTAGGCCTGTTTGGATCTATTCTGTTTGGGGTATGCTGTGCTTCTTGGATCTATAATTGTGTTTCATAAGAGATGGGAAGTTTTCATTGATTATTTCTTCTATTATTGCTTCTGCCTCCTTTCCCTTCTCTTCTCCTTCTGGGACACCAATGACATGTACATTCCTGCATTTCATTTTGTCCTTAAGCTCCCAGAGATGTTGCTCATATTTTTCCATTCTTTTCTGTATCTGTTCTTTTGTGTGTAGGCTTTCAGTTGCCTTGTTCTCCAGTTCCTGAGCATTGTCTTCTGCCTCTTGAGATCTGCTGTTGTATGTTTCCATTGTGTACTTCATCTCATATGTTGTGCCTTTCATTTCCATAGATTCTGTCAGTTGTTTTTACAAACTTTCTATTTCTACCTTATGTACACCCAGTGTTTTCATTACATGCTTCATCTCTTTTTCCATATCTTCCCTAAACTTTCTGAATTGATCCAGCACTTGTTGTTTAAATTCCTGTATATCAGTTGAAGTGTAAGTTTGTTCCTTTGACTGGACCATAAGTTCGCCCCTCCTAGTGTAGGTTGTAGTTTTCTGTTGTCTAGGCATCTGGCCTCTTTGGTTACCCCAATCAGGTTTTCCCAGACCAGAACGGGCTCAGCTCACAGAAGGAGGCAATAGTATCATGTCTCCCTGAGGGTGTGTCTTAGAAGATTGATACACCCTGTGAGGCCTCAAGTCACTGTGCTTTTCTGCCCAGCAGGTGGTGCCCATCAGCCTGTATCTCTAGACTGGTGTAAGGAGGTGTGACCCGTGGCTGTTTTCCCCCAGGCTCTGGGGTCTGGTTCTGAATGGAAGGCGGGTGGTAGAGCTTGGCACCACCTCTTCCCTCTTAGGGAAGACATACCCCTGGGGAGAGGGCCTTAGCATTTGAATAGACTCTTACTCTACTATTTCCACTCTTGTCTGGGTCAGAGCTCTGGGAATTGAAAATGGCTGGGCTTTCTCCACTGAGCCAAAAAAAAGGACAAAATGACCCCCTTCAGGGTCAGTCTGCAGCTCCTCTCAGTTCCACCCATTGGCCAGAGACAGCACCCAGTCCTATGGGCTCCCCCTCCCTCCCAAAGAGGTCCTCCAGCTCTCATAGGTCAGTCGTCATCAAAAGCCTCTGTCTGCTTGTTGGGGATTCATAGCTTGCATTGAGCATGTGCTAATTAAAACCCCAGATGGAGCTCAGCTGAGCTGTATTCACTTGCTGGGAGAGAGATGCTCTCTAGCACCACGAGGCTTTGCAGCTTAGGCCATAGGGGGAGGGGACTCCTGGCTTAGATCCACAGTTTTTACTTATAGATTTTATGCTGTGATCTTGGGCATTCCTCTGAATTCAGGTTGATGTATGATGAGTGGACAGTCACGTTTGTTCCCCCACATTATTCCAGATTATTTTCTAGTTGTTTCTGGCTGCTTATTAGTTGTTCCAGGGGGACTAACTAATTTCCACTCCTCCTTTGCCGTCATCTTCTTTTACCTCCCATTCATTTTTGCTTTCTTTCAATACATCAGTAGCTCACATGCTATTACCACAATTGTTACATTGGAAAGAGAAAGAAAAAAGGCAAACACTTAGAAACAAAAATTAACAACAAAAAAGACCTACCCACCCAAATCTAATATTGTGGGATCCAATAAAAAGACACAAATCAGACTCCAAACTCTTTGAAGGAGGTCCACCTTACTGAGGCTTTCTGGAGGAGATGGAACAAGGTATCAGGCCACTTGCCACGCAGTGACCCTAAACACATATGTCCTTACACGTCTCTCTCTGTCCCGGAAAGTCCTCTCCCTTCAGCAACTCTCAAGACCTGCTGCTCCGCCCATCTTCTCTCCAATCCCTTCCAGTGCAGATCAGTTTGACCCTCTCTGGCTTTCCAGGAACCATCCTCACCCACTGCCCAGCTCAGCAAAATGCTAAAGTAGAATCTTCAGGACCACCATGCCCCAGGGGCCATCACCGGAGGTGTCACAGTGTCCATGTTAAAGACATGCAAGCAGGGGGCTGTAGTGTGCTTTGCAATCCAGGGCCAACCCCATGGCAGGTTTTGGGCCACTCTGTCAGGTCATACACCTCAGCCAAGGTCCACTGGAAATAGGAAATCAACTGGGATTTAAAATCAGTCTGAGCTGGGTGCTGTGATCCTCTGCAGTTCGTGCCACCTCACCCTTGGCGAATGTTCAGGGAGCTGCACAGTCTGCAGTGACTCATGGCTTGTGGGACTCAGAATGACTCGGGCAGGGGAGGAAGGCGCTCAGCTCGATGTCCAGCAGCCCACAACCCGCACTGGGGCCTCACATCTCCCATTCCTGTCTGTAACATGGACACGAGGACCCCTGCCCTGCGTGCTTCACAGGGCCACAGGGAGAACCCACTGTGACAAAGGATCGAGGACCTTTATAAACCAAAATCTCTAAATGCACATGAGGGAAGGCAGAGCAGGGAGGCAGGTCCGTAAGTGAGGTGACAGCAGGCCCAGAATGGTGGCCAGAGGGCCCCGGGGGGACAGAGCCACCCCTGGACCTCCCGGCTGTTCACCCCTGGCACCTTGATCAACATCTCCTGACGGCCCAGAAAGAAGGAGAGGCCAGGCCCGCTGGTGAGCATGATGTGGACCCCGCAGCCCATCCCAGAAGTGGGGCCTGGCCAGAATGCATGGGCACACCAGCCCGTGGGGACGGCGTCTGTGTTTAAAATGAGATGCCTGGATGGGGTTTCGGGGAGCCCCACGGGAACCTGGCCCCGGGCTCGGGCTGCCCGTGCCGAAACCTTCCAGGCTCTCACTCCCCATGTCCAGCTGCCCTCGCTGTGCCCCTGGCCTAACGGCACCCAGGGGGCCCAGGGCTGGACACCCCCAGCCTGGAACAGCCAGCCACCTGTGGAGGGTGCTGGTCCACCAGGAGGGGAGCCCAGGCCTGTGAGCAGGGGTCTCTGGATGAGGTTCCAGGGTGCTGGGCTCCCTCCCACTGACGGCATCTGCTCTGCTGTTGTGTCCCCGTGGTGGGCTGCATCATGCACACCCCATCCCTGTCGCCACAGCCCCCTGCCCCACCCCACCGAGCTACCTCAGGGCCACTTGGTCAGCAGCTGCTGGCTGGACATTCAGGATGCGCCAGGCAAGTGAACAGGGCAGCTGGAGAGCTGGGACCATGCACCGGGGGGCCATGGGAGCCCAGGCTGGGGGCCCGGACGCTTTCCTCCCTCCCTGCCCACCCTGCTGCCCAGAGGGCAAGGCCAGGCCTGATGGCCACGGGAGCCACAGAGGGTGGCCAGCTTGCTGCCCGGTTATCATCAAAGGCACAGGCTCTTTCTCCTTAGCTGGAGCCACTCTGTTTAAAAACATTAGTCACATCTGGGAATGTGACTCAACTTTATTTATACTCTACCTGGTGTTGGAAGTGGCTTGGTAGGTAAGAAGCAGAGGGAGGGAAGGGGAGAAGAGCAGGGAGAGGGGAGGGGAAGACGGAGAGAGAGGGGAGGGGAGGAGGGAGGGGCAAGGGGAGGAGGGAGGGGGAGGAGGGAGAGGAGGGAGGGGGCGGAGGCCGGCTCTGGGAGGGAGGGGACTGGGGGCTCCGGCTGACATCCTCTCGCTTCAGCCCCAGCTGGTGGCTGAGCTGGGGCCGGGGTGGAGGCTCTTGGCCAGGGGTTCAGGCCTGCAGGGTGCTGTCCCGCGGGCTCCCCGCCAAGGCTTGGGGCGTGCAGCCTGGCCGAGCACCCACCTGTCAGAGCACCTGTGTGCATGTGTGCTGCGCCCTCTCTGCCCCACTTCCTTGTTCGCTCCCGTCAGCCACTGACCCCAGATGCCCCTCGCTGCCGTCTCTGCCACGCTCGGCTTCTGACTACCCTGGCACTCTAGCCGGTGCCTGCCACGGGGGCTGCACGAGCAGGTCCTTCTGGGCCCCAGGGAACCGACGAGGGGCCTTGACCCCCAGCAGGTGCCCCCAGCCCTGGGCCCTCCCCTCCTGGCACTGCCTGCCTGAGCCCCTCTGGCTGATGGCACTGCTCTGCTCAGGGACCATCCATGGCTCCCTCTGTCTGGGAAAAGCCCAGAAGGTTCACTCTGGCACTCAAGGCAGCCCTGATTGGGGGGCTCCTCTTGCTCCCCAGCCAACCTGATCGATCACTCTGTCCCTTGACATATGCCTGTTAGGGGTGCTCTCTGCTGTCTCCGACTCCCACCCCCTATGCCCTCAGTCACTGAGGTCACTGCAGCCTTCCAGGCCCAGCAAACCCTGCGGCCCCTGGGATGCGCCCAGCCCCCCAGCTTCCAGGCCTGCCCCCCCAAGTGCCCGCTCCTGGCTCCTGCCTCCTGCCTGCTGAGCCGATGGCGTCTTTGTGGGCCGGCTGCCCCTCCACACCTGTGCAGAGCCCCTCGAGGGCCAGCCCTGGCTGAGGAACAGAGCAGGGGCTCAGGGATGGTGGGAACCAGGCCGAGCTGCAGGGTCCAGGGGCCAGAAAGGAGCTGAGTGCTGTTTCTCCAAACGCAGAGAGGTGACCGAGACCTCTTTGTGCTCCCCACCCCAGGAGGTGGCAGCTGCGTCCCCGAGCCCCGCCTTGGGGCCACCCGCTGCCCCGTGCTGGGCGCCGGCCAGACACGCAGAGCCTGGGACACACATCCGCGAGGTGCTCAGAGCTGCCCACGGCTGCTCCCCCTTCATCTCCTTCCTCCCTCCTGCATCAGAAAAGTGGGGTGGCTCCTGTGACCCGGGCAGCCTGGCCCCTCTCTGGGCCTCGCCTCCCCGACTGTAAAGTGGTGACATCAGCACTGTCCTGCCCACTTCACAGGGTCCTTCTGAAGATCAAATGGAGCAATTAGTGGGGAACTGCTTTGATGAGAGGCATCACAGCAACCAGGGAACACGGGTTCTCATTCACTTGGGGGCCAGGGTGCCTCTCCTCCTCCAGGACCAGCCCTGGCCTGCCCGGTGGGGCCACCAGCACCCAGTGGGTGCTCAAAAAACACCGAGTAATCATTACACAACCCTCAGCCTGCAGGCCCCTCCCACTTTTCAACCCCAACAGGTCACCCTGCCAGCCCCGCCCACCCGGAACACTCCTGCCCCAGTGCTACAGGCCCTTCCTCAAGTTGCCCTTTGCCCCCAGTGGGTGGAGCAGCCAGGCAAGGTGTATCTTTTAAAGAGTGTTGCCCTGTGACCCTGGACTCGTGGTCACACCAGCTTCAGGCCATTTCCTTGTTGGAATAGGAAGGCAGTAAATGGAAAGGTGGATTTTTCCACAGAAATTTAGGCAGAAGACAAAGCAAGCCCAGTGTGACTCGAAACTTGGCCCTTCCCACAGGTGGCTCCTGGGAAGGTCACAAAATGAACAGAGGAAGCAGTGGGTGGTTGGCCAAGGCTGGGGGCCAAGGGCGTGGCCCCCACAGAGCGGGTAGGCACCTTGGAGTCACCCCTTCTGTACCCCATTTTGCAGATGGGCAAGCTGAGATCTCAGAAGCCAGCTATGGATTTGAGGCAGAGCGGGACTCAGGCCCAGCTCCCTGACTCCCCAGCCAGAGCTGCTCCCGCTGGCCCTCCACAGGCAGAACCCCCACCCCACCATGGGCAGGGGACAGAGCAGGGAGAGGGCAGTTGTCAGAAGGAGGAAGGGGGCAGGGGTGCACATGATGGGGGGCCTCTCGCAGGCTCTTCTCTTACCCCCGGTTCTTGGAGGTCACCACAGCAGCTGTGATGGGCAGAAGGGCAGAGGAGCCACCCAGGAAAGGCCAGCCACTTCGTCAGCAGCTGCCCACAGGGAAGCCATGCTGCCTGGGTCCTGGCCATTCCGGGGTCCCCTTTGAATGTGGGGGGCCTATGGAGTGGGGAAGCACAGAAGAGGGCCCAGGTCCCCGGGCCAGACCCTGAGAGATCCCCTGGCCCCCTGCAACACCGTGTCTACTTTCAGGGGGAAGGGGGCCGAGAGAAGGGAAAGGTCACCAAGCCCAAGGTCACCTGGTGGCTGGCGGGACAGCCCTGAGCCTGACATGCTCACCCTGCGCTGGCCGCTCACATCCCAGGGCTGGAGTCCAGCGTGGGAAATCATTTCTACAGAGCTGGAGGACAGAAGCTCTGGCCATGGAGCTTTCTGGGGATCTGAGTCAACACAGTGGGTCTTAGACACCGTGTCGCTGGTTCTGCAGCCCCCCTGTCAGCTGCAGCCCCCCTGTCAGCCGCAGCTCCC